>BGZK01001096.1:0-213667 GCA_005406025.1 Eumeta japonica | reverse complement strand
CAATGTAATGGTAACAATAAAATATTTAACCAATAGTTTGGAACTTGACAAGCTTGTGGAGTACTAAACAACATCTACATATAGATTTTTTTCAGATATTTCTCTTCATAATTGAAAAAGTTACAATTGACGTTTCAATTCGTAGATGAGTTAAAAAAGTGCTAATCAGTACAGATGAACTTATGTTTCAACTATTAGCTGTTTAATTGACACAGTCCAAAGATACGGTTCAGACAGTCGATGAAAATAGATTTCTTTGTCATATTAACAATCAATGAGATGCGTGTCTATAAACAATATTAAAAATCGAATTAAATATTGATGCGAATAAAATATACGAAGTCACTAATAATTGTTAGATAAATTATAAAAAAATAAATCCACAATATGAAAAAAAAGCTGATGAAATTTTAAAAGACAACTTCGAAAAATTACAGTGTGTAATTGAAGAGATATACAGTAATTAGAACTTTGGGGAATTTGGTTATATCATTATGTAGTGTCGTTTTCCTGTGGGACGTTTCTTTTTTGTAAAACCATGCTCAGTGATAATTTTTCACAGTTCAACTTCACATTCCTAATCAGAAAGGTACTATGCAAATATTTCATATAATTTCATAATAAGAAACGGAAAAATGTGTTAATAAATATTGTGATGTTTATATGATTAATATTACATAAATGCTAGCTTTTTCCCGCGGCTTTGTCAAAGTTGGCTAAAATAACAACGAAAAAGAATGATAGGATACGCTAAATCGTATTCCGTCGATTGTTGTCGTATCAAAACCACTGTGATGCCATATATTGTCTACTACAATTCTATCTCACTGTAAAATAAGGTGAATACGGTTGTCATTCAAAAAAACGTGTTGTTGTTACTCCAATTAAGCCAATTTACCAAATAAACATGAAGATTAAACACGAAAACAGTTTTCTTCATATAGTAATAGGCGTTTTTAACTGAACTGCGTTTATAGTAAAGTGAGGTTTTCTTAGATAATATCCCATAATTCGTTACGGAAATCGTTTAATATAAGTTGTTCAACTCAAAATATCACAAAAATGTAACTATTTTAATTGTCTTGCTCAGTGTACAATGGGCCATACTGCAGTCTTATACGAGATGGGGCATGTTTTGAGGGGTCAAACTGATACCAAACTGGACCGGTCGTTGATAATCGTTCTTAATCAAGCCGATGGGGCTATACAGTTTAGACCATTACAAATTGCTAGGATTAAGATAACACACGAGAGGTAGAGATAAAAGTTGTCGGAAATCCATAATATTTATGGCATTAAATATGGCAAAGGCATAGGACATTAATATATGGTCAGCATCTTCTATCTCTGTGTGCTGTTTCGATTTTAGCATTTCATAAATTTTGTTGTCCTATTAAGTTTTATGAATATCGGTCACTTTCGTGATCTACTCAAAGAGATAAACAGAGGATCAGACCAGGTTCAAAGTCTCCGGCGACGCCGGGGAAGACTGGACAGTGCCCGATATAACATGGGTCAACGGAGTCCCCGATTGCGGAAAAACTACATGGGTTTTGAGGAACTTCGAATCGAGGAGGGATATGGCCCTAACCGCAAGAAGAGAAGCCGGGGGCCGTAGAGCTGCAATCTACTGATCGAAGCCCTCATGAACCATTTTGGAGCCATTGTAATGGTGACACGACTGACGGGTGCAAAAAAAGTCCTTCTGATAGGCGATATCAACCAACTCCCCTTTAGCGACAGACTGAATCTTTTTGCAATAGAGTACACTCGTTCAAATCTGGTAGCGACAGTCACAAAAAAAACTGCTCTGCATCTACAAAAACACGATGGATGTAGCATATGCCCTCAACGAGGTATATAGTGGCATATACTCGTCCAAGACTTAGGTCCGGTCATTGCAACTGGAAAGATACAGAGACACACAAATCCCGAAAGAGTTCCCAAAAACTCTCTACCTGACACTCATACAGGTAGAAAAAGAATCCCTTATTGCCGAGGGATTGAAAGAGAGAAGGGTCCCGTATCTTGACTATCCATGAAACGCAGGACCTGACGTCTGAAGAATTGATCATCGTGCGGATGATGGCAAAACAAAAGTTATACAACTGTGTACCACATGCCGTGGTGGCAATTACGCGCCACACCATCAGATGTGTATATTAGAACGACGACGGTAAGGTCGCAGTCGGCAAGTTCTTTAAAAGAGCCATGGCTGCTAGCGCAAACGAAATAAAAGACCACAACGCAAAAATGGCAATACGAAACAGAGATAAGGCTCCTATAGATATCCGAATGAAGAGATAAAGCGAAATGCCCGACCCCTATCACAGGACATAACAAAGAAATATCCAATTAGGAACCACGTTTAGGTAAAAGTGTCTTTTGATATGAAGGCGGGTAGAACATAAGATATAATCTTTAAAAAGTGTATGTGATTATTATAGACGCTAATTATTATACGTAGGCACAACAATATGAAGTGTAAGGAACAATGTTTTGGTAAAAAGCCCGAGGAAAAAAAACAAAGAAAGATGTTTTTATATAATTGTAAGTTAGAGCTAATAAATATATGTTTATTATATGAAAATAAAATACAATAACAAACAAACAAAATAAAAAATAGTGCGTGGAGTCCCTCCGCGCGGAAGAAGTAAAACTTCGTAATGTGGAAATGAAAATAGAAAGGGGTAGAAATTGATTTTTAGTGAACTCATATTGTTTCTTAAAGACAAACTTTATTAACATTGCTTACAATTCACAATTGATAGCATTTTTAATTATCATTTTCGAATGGAGAAATATCCAAATCTATTGGAATATTGGACGCTACTCGTTGCTAACGCTCGCGCTGGCCTGTAACAGGTATACTACGTGCATGCGTTCGAATGACACGCATTCACTCTCGCTCTGTCTCTTTCTATTCCCCCTCCCAAGGAGCGTTGAACGTTTAACGCAACAGTGCTTTCATACCCCCTACATGGTAGCGTTAAACGTTTAACGCAACCTTGTCGGAAGTCACATTAGAAGTTTCACTTCAAAAATGTATACATGTTTTTTTGTAAAAAAACATAATTTAATTAAAATAAATAAAACACGGTTTCACATAGAATAATCCTACTCGTGGTGACAATGATGGCCGGTCATACAGTTACCTATAATATGGTTGAGCCGAGCGATGTCTGCATCATTGTGACACTGGTGAGCTGGTGTTGCGAAGTGGGATTAAAATCAATAAAAGTTAAAAAATAAGTTTCTTAGTATTTATATACTGTGCAAATAGTAAATAAGTATTTTTATAATAAAAATAAATAAAACAAAAATAGAGAAATAATAAAATGCAATAGGGTGCTGAGGGAACGAATTCAATATAAGTTGTAAGATGTAAATAAATTGAAAATGTTGTGTCTTTAAAACAAAACAAAGCTATAATAATTATATTAAGTAACAAACAAGAGATTATTAAAACGAAATCCATGAGACCAAAAAATGGAAAATATAACAAATTAAAGGAGAAATGAAAAAATGGTACGGACTACGATTCTGTACATTCCTCTTATTGAAGAAAAAAAAATTATAACAGGAGTAGATATTAATTCCGAAAAAAGTAGTCTTGAATACAGAGCCTTTGAAATAGGCCATCTCAGACACTGTCCGGGAAAATATTTTCCTAAATTCTATTTCGGAAATATTTCAAATATCGGAACTATGACTGGAATTGGAATTTAAAGCACGACGAGAAGGAGCAGAATTGATACTCGGGACCGTAGTCGAAGGCAAGTATGGGGCGAGGATTAGGATCAACAGCGTGATCGCAAATTAGAAACAATGTCGAAACCAGAATTCAAAGCGAGATTGCGACAAGATCATTCAGTATAAAAGATGGGGAGCAGATTCTATGTCTGCGCGGGCAAAGCCGCGGACGGGTTACTAATAGCGATATAAAACGAATTTTCATCCTGAAACTGAAGACTTTCGAACAAAAAAAATTGAACATTCAATTGAAATAATATGTCGTATCTTTACACAAAGCCCGGCGCAGATGTTCTATAAACCCGCTTCATTGGCAGCCGCTGTTTATTTGAAACGTTTGACAGCTCTGTGCTTTGAAGTTCGTAATTACGGACGCCGTTTGTACGACGTCAAAACGATTGTTGTACATACAAAAAGAAAATTTTTCCATTATTTAGGTCGTCGGTTGAAAAAGAAACGACTGCGATATGGTGCTGTGGCTTCATTGAGTTAATGGATATTGTAAACGAATAAATAAATGTTTAACCGTCGAAGGAGTTTGCATTTTGATACCTCTTACGATGGCGTTTGTTCATTGAACTAACGGATCTGGTTGTATGTTTTGTTGCGTCAGTTAGTAGTCCTTCAACAGCTGAAGCGTGTCCTTAAGATCCGTTTTATTTCAGATCGACGGCCTCTGACCCTTAACTTTCCGTAGTGAACCAACGCGGGTTTCAAGCCATCACCAAATCACTGCCAAAATACCGAACCGATGGTCCTCCTTGCACGGGCGCGGGGCGAATGGTTTAATTTGATTTAAGTTAAAAGCATATTGCTTAATTCGGCGGTGGTCACGTTTAAATTCGTTACATTTGGTTCGAAAGCGACCAAGTCAACAATTGAGCCACCATCGCTGTGTTTTTAATAAATAAATAATTTATTGGTGGCAAATACGTACTCTTATTAAAAATCGGACAGTTACGAGTCAGACTCATCCTCCCATGGTACCGTATATGTGGATTTATTGTAATATGTCCCAGACTGGTAGGAAAACCACCCCTTGGCATACGGCCAAATAGTAAAATTGGTATACGTCCCTCAGTTTTAATCTGCAATGGGGCACGTTCTCTGCGTACGCTCATTTGAGGCTAACTACAGAAAAGTAGGAATTACTAATCGTGGCGTCGACTCGAACAACCTTTAAAATAATAAAATGGTTTTGAAAAAAATTTCTTTAGCCTTCCCAAAGTAAGGATTAGGGACAAGTGTTGCATTAATCTGCCAGCATATGCGGATCTGTGTGACTGAAATGTACAAAAATTTAAAAGGGATTAATAGTATTGACAGAAATTTAACAGATAATTTTATCACAATACACAAATGTCTGCCACTCGTTTGTTTATTTATTTAGTTATTCGAATCATTTCAAACTTTTTTGTTTGAACATTTTTAAGTTAAGAAGAATGCTGTTTTCTCGCACATTTTGGACGTGAAACAAAAATTAATATCACACCAAAAGAAGTTATATTATTGAATACTTATATCAGGCTTTTCCATGTGGGACACGGTCAGAATATGAAACGTTGTATTGTTAGTTTGCGTTTTTTTTTTGTATAAAAAAAGAAATTTCTTCATTTGCGCCACAATATAGTAGCCGAAGAAAAAGAAAAACGACCATTTGGCATATTTAAAGTAAAGTAATCGACGTAACCCTAAAGCGATGCAACAGATTGAATAAATTTTTTGACGTGAATTTTAACAGCATTAAATAAGCTATAATTTTTACTAAAATAATACGATATTTAAGAAAATAACATTGTCATTAAATTTTAGTTAGAATATCACATAATCCGTAGTTCTTATAAATTATCTTATAGTAATTCTTAAAAATGTGAAAGTATGAAAATAAATTAACCTTTCAAAAATTTCAATCCCGCAAAACTGATACGTAACAGTCCGTCGTTTTTTCCGAAGTAGAAAGCGAAAGTTTCATCGTTAGCGATCGCGGGAAAAACGGTTAATTGTTTTCTACACAACTTTGCATAACAAAAATCGATGGACCATTAACATAATTGACTAAGAAACTCCATAAAATCAGATATAATTTCCAGCGATGGTGGCTCAAAATTAAGGGTACATATCGGCTTCGGAGTGAAGCGTACTAGTTACGATCCTGTCTACGGGAGAATTGCGTGTGAGTTTTTAACTTAAGAAGGGATAGGAGTAAGTCGAAATAATGAGATCGATTAAAAAATTTTATGATCGACAAAAATGTATTTAATACGTCTTGTGTGAAAATTTCAGAGACCTAAAGTTCATAGTTTTTTTTATAAGACGAGATTAAAAATAGACAAACATTGTAATGGCATACTAGGTTCCACATCTGCTCAAGTTTTGATAAATTTCATAATGAAAAAATAATGACAATGGTTTGGAAAATTCAGTGCGTATAGAAAAAAAATATTGCCAAAATTATTGAGAAAGTAAAATCACTTTGAGGGTATCTAGTTATAAAAATAATTAAGTTTGAAAAATATAAATTTAAAAAAAATATTCAGCCATAGAGATCGTGTTGTTGACGGCAAATGTAAATGGTGGGTCGCACGGGAAATTTAAAGTTTCAATGAAATAGGTTAAAGAAAGTATGCGCAACGGATGCATGCGCAAACGCGGTTGGATTTGCTACGTTGCCGGAATTCTTATTAATTTTATAAGGAAATTAAATTATTTTATTTTATTATTTTGCTTAAATTTCCTGTAAACTAACGAAATTTTATGTTCTAATTTAATTTTAAGATTCATAAAATATTTACTTTAATATGCTAAAATGAGGTTATGGTCAGCTGAAATTTTTAATTTTTGGAAGTATAATCGTGAGAAAAGTTCATTCTATGTATGTATGTATACTTTTGACATGTACAATGCCACGGAACTTTCTTACTGAACTGTACGTCCTTGCGAGAGAGGGCAATTAAAGGTTACGGACGCTGTTGTCGCGTCGGTGACGACGAGCGTTAGCAGCCTCCGACCCGCATTGGCCCAGCGTGAAAGCCTGAAGGCCCAAAACTATCGATCCGAAATAAAAAGATTGCGGTAATGTATGTGTGAGCAGTGTCGTGAACAAAACCTGACACAACAGCGCACAGATATGACATTTTAACAAATAAATGAATAAATAAATAATCCTTCGTACGGCCTTCTAGAAATTAAAATAACATAAATAGAAATTTTTAAAAGTAACTTTAATACATTCTACATCTTCTAAAATATGGATAAATATTTTTAATGGAAAAATACGTGTATATAGTCATTGTCTTATGTTTCACACAAAAGCAGAATAAAATTAATGAAACGGTTGAACCTAAAGGCCATCCCTGAAAGTTTCCGCTATGATATTTATTGATGTATAAATATGTTCGCGAGTTATCAAGTACAAAATTTTGAAACTGGTTACCCCATTCAGCCATTCCTGAAGTTCTTACTACTTTCGAGCTCAAAGCGTTCAAAAATAAAGTAGCAATGAATATATAGCTTATGGTAAAGAGATAGATTTTAGTGCTTATTCAAGCTCTTCGAGCACAAAAATATAGTTTTATTACGTTTTGAGCTCTTGCAGTTAAAAAAATCTATATGTATCAAAGAACCGCATTTTTTTTTCATTTACAATGTCTGCAACACGTTGTTTGATTCTGATGTGCTTTATGGCATAAGACGAAGTTTTCTAAACGGAAAAAGATGACCAAGTACCTAACATCTTTGAAAAACAAATATTTTTGAAAAAACCCTTTTTTTCGTATAATTCACTAACGAATTAAGTTTCGAACGATTTTATTACAATTTGTGACGATCGACGCTGTTTTTAAAGAAATCGTTTGGTTATATTTTAAAATTAATCGGCACAGTAATTAAAAAAAAACGCTTTTTGAAAAATTCTGTTTAAAAATATATCTTGCACAGGTAAATCAATTTTGATGAATTTAGCAATAATCGACGTTGTTTTTTTAAGGAGAATAAATGAATATTTTTTTAAATTTATCAATAGTAAAATAATTTAGAAAATATTGCAAAAGAAACTAAACAATTTTTCTCCAACGGTATCTCTTGAACAAATCAACCGATTTTGTGCAGTTTGCGGCAGTCGGTGCAACTGTTTGGGGCAAAGAGCTGATAGATTTTGGTAGTTCAAAGTTTCAGGAAGTAGTGGATTTCTTTCGAAAGCCGCAAATTGCGTTTTGATGGTTTGATTTCTTCAAAAGTTATGGAAGGTTTATATACATACATACACACACACACACATACAGACAGACATCACTCGGAGAATGGTCGAAATAGATTCCTATAGGACCCTGAGACGTCAAAATCGGGTGAAAACTCGATTCTCGATTATTGGGGAGAAAACAGTCCGAAGTTTATGACAATTTTCAATTTTCAGAGAGGAAATTTGAAAAAATATAAAGGTTGATCGTAATATAGGAAAATAAAGGAACGTTACGTTTTTTTCTGTACATTGCGACTGTGTGGTATTTTAATAATGATATACACGTAAACTTGTACAGAGTTGCGAAGAACCTTCTCGAGCCAGCACGACAAAGAGGTGCTTCGCCGCATGAAAGAGTCGTGGGAGAGGAAATTGCCCGATCGCGGCGTGTACCAACAGCAGATATTGCCCCTTATAAGGAACGCTTCCAAAGTCAACAGTGAGTGCTCTTTTTTTGTCGAGGTCATCGTATCGATGGTATATTATAAATTGTTTTTCTGTTTTGTTATTAAATTTTTATTAACTATCGCATGGATATATTATGTGTGCTAAAAATTCTCAAATAATCCGATTAATTAATTACATATTCGTGACATTGCCTATAATAATATTTTTAACGGGATAGGTACTGATTATTGTTCCTGTGTAATGGATGCAAATATTTCGAGTAAATCAATTATTAATAATGTTAATTGGTAGTAATATTAGTATTCGATACTATGTTATTGTGTTTTATTGAACGCAATTTGTCTAAATATCAAACAAATAAATAATATATGGCTATTTTAATATTTAACTGTCATTGATTTATCATTTATAACATAGAATCTATTCTTTTCTTTTGCTGTATATAGAATTATAATAAGCGGAATGCACTGCATATTTTGCACTAAAACAGTTAGTAATAAATCTATCCCTTTTTGAAACTTTCTCTTTTACATATGTATACTTTTTTCATTCACTTGAACCGTCATTAAAACATCGTTGTATGATTCGAAAGCATGTTTTTCAGGTAATGTAAGGCGTAGGCTATCACAGCTTCCTGTCGTCACCTAAATGTTAAATCTCTCATGGTGTCTTTAAAGTGAAGAAATTATATGGCACGAGGTCCGAATAAAGTGTCCAGGGCCGTTCACTTATCCCAATTTTCCATAACCCAATAATGACTTTATTCCATTTGCGGTGTGAAGAGAAGCGTTGCCATTATATCAAAGAATACGTCTCTCCCAAAATTTTCGGCGAACACTCGACAAACAAATGGCGGCGTACCCCTCGGCATTAATTGGCTTTTGTTCCTCAAGTGGGATCACGGAAGCGAAGTCGTCAGCTTCAATTTCATTGATTTGCTGTCGCCCCCGAACAGCCACTCACGAGATTGTCGTCGCCTCTCTGGTTCGTAACAGTGAATCCATGTTTCGTCTTCTGTCATCAAAATATTGTAAATCGTGCTTTAACAATGTTTTTTTTTTCCGCATCAATCGATCCGAGGCTATTTCTGTTATGAGGTGAGTTCATGAGGAATTCAGCGACAATGAAGTTTCTTAACTTTGACGCTTTCATGTTATTTTTTGATGTGAAACATCCACTGACACCCTTCGAGGGTGAGAGCGACTCGTATGCCGTGAGGGCAAACAATATGACGCGTCACGTCCCCTCTCTGCCGCCATTCTCTGCTCTTTTGTGCGTGTGTCTTGTGTATATCGTATATTTTCTATATATACGATATATACTTAAAAAATACTTATTTAATTAACAAAATCCTAAGCTTTATTTAATTTATTCCATATTTATTTACTGAATTTGTTTATTTATATAACTCTATTTAGATGTTTAAGTATCCATCGATTCCGATGTTTCACTTCTGCCGGGCGTCCTGTGACGACCATATTTTTTTTGGATTTGACTCATACCAATCTTCAGATGACCTCAAATCTCCTCATAAAGTTCTCCGAAATTAGCCGCCCTGATATAAGTCACATTTGTTTCGGTTATTCCAGTTGGAAGACATTCTTGACGAATCTGATGATATTTCATCATTTGAATCTGAATCTGAATTTAATCAAGGGGACCTTGATTAAATTCGGCATACCGATGCATCATGGTGCTTCTGTTCTAAAAGGATTTTCAAGACGAGCAGAGCAATTTCTTATCGATCAAAAATTTAAATCAAATGTCACAACCCTAAAGTTTTTCAAGTGAATTTCATTTTTGCTACGGACTACTATGTTTGATTTACAACAAACAACAATTAAAAAGCGATTCTTCACCTAAAAACATTTTAATTAATTAGTCACATACATATATTCTAAATATAGCATTCGAAATTCAGTCACTTATGACCAGCCTGGAGTGCAAAATTTTCATAGTGTCTCATATCTTCATATCTTTCATACATATCTTTTGTACATCCTTCAAATTTTTTTCAGATTACAGCACAGTCGAGGAGTATTGGAACTCTTTGAGCGAGTACGAAGGCGCTGTGCTTAAAGCTCGAGAGCTTTGGAATCAAGTGCAGCCTCTGTACAAAAAATTGCAAAAGTATGTAGCTTTGCGACTTTTAGGCCCTGACGCTGTCGGAGCGCCTCTGCATGTTTATTTGTTGGGTTTGTATTTTCTTCGTATATATTCTGACCCGAACACGAACAAACAAATAAAAAAATAATCAAAAGATAAATAATACACATTATTGCGAAGCAAAATATCTATAAGATATTAATTTGACTCAGTATATAAATAATAAATACAGTTTAGGGTAGTTGAGTTTCATACATATAATTATGAATATTTTGAATAGTGCTTAACCTGTACAAAGCTTATATAGACTTTAGTAAAAGAAATTGAAAAAAATATAACAGGATAAGTTGTGTCGTATATTATTCCCAGAAAGGAGACGGTTTCCAATAATTTCATCTAAACAATATTTATAATTAACAAAAAAGTTAATTTTACGTACTGGTCAAAATATGACTCATTTTCAATTTTTAAGACGATTATTCCATGCTATATTTTAGCACAATACTCAAAATAAAAAATAATAGAAACTTTTACCGGGAAAGTGTTTTTTTCATATACTTGTCGTATCAACACGGAACACAACATTATATTACCCCGTTACACTTTCCATTCATGCTTTGTTTCCGTTTGAATAAAAACCTGTAACATTACGAATAAAAATGTTGTATGCCTTTGTTTCTTATTATTAACCGTCGATAAATCCTCCTACTACGTTCCGCTCGCTCGAGCTAAAAGATTTTTTATTGAAGCTTAAGTGCTTATAAAAAGTATACAATCTTGTTGGAGGCGCATTTCTGCAGTTAAGTTTGCAGCCGTCTCCAATTAAGTTCGTTGTGCAGCGAATTGTGCATTTTTATGACTTGTATGAGTTTTATATGATTGAATTAAAACGATATACAAGTCCCTATAATAACTGTATAACGCACTAAAGTCTCGTAGGATCACGGTCGAATTCTTTAAAGGAAATATCAAGTAATTTTCGATAGTACATGAATAAACTCTAATATTAATGATGCTTTAAAAACTTCGAAATCATAAGTTACGTAGTGCTTGTATCTCTTAAATATGTAAAAGGATTCATAGAAGATATCAATGTTGCCAGGCAATATAGTTTATTTTTAGTTTTTTGTTTATTTAAATAATCCTTCGAAGGGGATATCTGATATTGATAAAATATATATTACCCTTTATAACATATTGTAACTTAGTAAAAGCTTAACTTTTAAATAGGAAAATGTTTCGAAGTATTAATAACTGTAGAATTCAAAGCAGTCGGAAATTATTAATTAGATCCGATCAGACAACGTTCATACTGCACACACACACACACAAACACAGAGAATGAAGACAATTCATAAACCTGCTATTCACTTCGAACGGGAACAAATCGTGAACATCCAATGGACGACCTTTCCATTGTGGCTGGACAACAATGGACCTGTATTAACAATCCATAAACAGGCGCATAGGAAAGTGTCTGCAATAGAGATAAATAAGCAGATAATATGACCCGGACGTATAGGGCGCGGCGGGAAGGTGCGGGCGCGCATTATAAATTATCGCTTACACAGAATTTATTAGGAGCATTCCTTTGTGGTAAACGTCGAAGCAGGCGTAAAGCAATTCGGCAGGGTCGTAAAGTATGCGCGGCGCCGCCGCCGCAGCCGGCGCGCGCGCCGATACGCCGAGTTTTATTGTTTCAATAAGACGACGGCGAGAGTCCGCATAGTAAAAATTCAAGGGTATACCGCATAATTAACGGGACGTCATCTCGTGCCGGATTGCCGCGAAAACGGGCGGTGAAATATGAGAGCGAATTTTCCGCTGTAAAAGTTTTCATCGTCAGGATGATGTAAGCACGAAAGGTAATTTCGGGGAGGATTTTATATCATATAAAATATGTACGTACCTGCAGGTTCGGTTTTGCTCATTTCATTCTTTTACTCTCCCACGACGATTATTTTATTATTTCTTAATAAACATTTGAATGAATTGATCATTTATTAAATTTTGACAATTTTATACAGTATTGTCATTTTAAAGTTTGTGACATTTCGTCGATATATAAAAATTCTTAATATTCGTTTCATTTTTTTGTTCGTATTGTCATAATATTTTTTGTAAATATTACATTTTTTTCGCTTTTTATTAAAAGTTAATCACTTATGATCGATTGCAGGAACATTATTAGGCGATGACTGGTCGAATCTCATCGAAAGCTTATTACCGAAGCATCCAGATATATATAAAAAAATTCATGCAAATCTCCGGCTGAAGGTATATTGTATCGATTCTTTATTTTATAGCATATTTTATCTATTTATTATTTTTTTATTGCCAATTTACTGCCTTTAACATTTTCATTTCTAGTTTAACGCTAAGTTTTAGTTTAATGATTTCATTGATTTTTGTAGCATTTCAAATAAGAAATGCTGCTATAATTCAACGTATTGTTCTTAATAGACCGCGAGGCCAATTGGACTAAAAATGATCGAATATTCATTTAAAATCGTACATATATATTTTGGTTTTCAGATTGAGATACTCGTAATAAAACCTCTAGTTATTCATGTATCTGATAATTTTTCAGAATATAGGCGGTAGAGAGGCTTTCAGAGAAGCTGCTTCGTTACTCAACAATTTGAATTTCGGCGAGGTGGATCACGATTTTTGGAACATGTCCAAGTTCGACGGCACTTGTCCCACCGTCCTCGTCGATTCCTGCAAACCGAACAAAGTGAAAGCTTTTACGTGTAAAGACGTCAGCTTGGCGCATTACATGGATGCCCACGAGTCGCTTACGGCCGTCAAGTACAAGGAGATCGTCGCCGTACACAGTAATAAAACTTATATATTGAGAGAGGCTAATAGATTCTCTGGTAAGTGGTGATACCGTTTCTTTTCACCGGAAAATACGTGTATATTTGGATAAGATCTGCGCGACCGTTTACCGGTCAAAAAGTTCGGAAACACTTGGAACTATTTGATGTGATCCCATTTAATTTGTTAATTTTTATGATCCCATTTAATTTGTTAATAAGTTTAGATTATTTTTGTACTACTATCAAAAATGATTTAAAACAGGGTACAGTATCGGAATTGATGCCGTAATCGGTTTCTGTCGTCAACGTTATCATCATAATTCGCTACACCATCAGCCAGTCGCAACGACTGAAAGGGACAGGTTCCGATACACCGAAGGGCGCGTAATTACAGGAGGGTAGTGCAGATTCTAGTCTAGACGACGACGTAGGTGTAGAGCCAGCCGGCATTCGTGCTAACTTTAGCCGGAAACTGGGATTGATACCATAATCGGTTTTTGACATAAATTAAATTGTAGTTGTCTGTTACTCGAAAAAATACTAATGACCAGCGGTCTCCGATACTTTCGTGCTTTCCGATCATGTCATTGCACCTGGACCAAAATTATGATTTGGATCGGCATTTAAAATACTATGCAATTAAATATACGGGCTCATAACTTATAATAATTTGATCTTGGCATTTATTTAAATGTTAGGATTTAATGATTTCCGTTGTTTAATGAATAAGACAAATTATAGTTTGACACTAAGTTCGATTTATTTCTTCAACCTGTTTCTCGCGCCACTGTTCATATTTTTTATTTGGCTTCAACTTGTCGTTGATATTTAAAAAAATAAAATTTTTCAGGGACTAGTAAAATTGTTGTGTTCGTTTTATTTCAAAACTAAAGAATTATGAAATTGAAATCAGAAAATATTTCTAAAATTCGATAACATGAAACTAAGAAAAGTCAAGCGCAAGTCGTGTTCATGTAGCGAGAACTAGGCACAATATCGTATTTAAAATGACGTGGACCGCGTTGTTAATAGTTTAAAAATTTGAGACTTAGAAAGATCAGAAAATTAACAGAGTTCTGAAGTTTTGTTGATTTGTTTACCTGAAACTTTGTTTTATTTTTCCCAATTGTACTTCAGACATTCTACAATAGCTAACTATTTTGAGTAATTTGATTTATAAACTTCAGAGACAAGAGGAGAACCTATTCCATATGTTTTTTTATATGTATTACGCATATTTCTCAGAGGGGCGAACAGGTACCATAAGTTTTCAAATGTTACGATTTTTACATATCTCTTTTGCTTCCCTGACTTCTTTTTACTCATGTTCGTAGGTTTCGTAACGATAAAATTTGGCCCTAATGTGTTACGAATTTGGTCTCAATCTTTTCATAGTCTTAAGAAAATTCTAATGCGTTTATCGCAAATAGATACAATTGTATAGTTGTACCAAATTTCAATTCGATTGCAAATGCTGGTCATTAAGAGAAAGTACTGGGCATGCAGACATACAAAAATGTAAATGAACAGACAGACGGACAGTAAATCTCGCCAAAGGATTCCTTTTTGAATTACGGAGCTCTAGAAATTATTGTAATTATAATGAATAAATTTAGAAATGTAGTACTTTTAAAAAACAATTCAAAATGTTTCAAAGTAATATTTGAAACGCTTATCGATTTGAAACATCATATTCGAGTCATATTACGAAATAGAATTTGAGTATTCCCAGTTATTATTTGTAATAAATTTAAACTTCATTTTCGATATTAACTTAACGAATTCAAACACTCGGATTATACGGTTTGAAGCTGTCGATTTCGGCAAATATTTGTAACCGGAGGTCTAAATAGAGCTTCATTATCGTGTCATTTATCAAACTTTAGTTATTTTGCGATCATTTTAATAATAAGTACCTTTAAATGGATAGTTAAAATTGAAATAGTAAAGAAAATACTTAGCAAATGAATGGAGACTGCAGAGCCCTCGCTCGGTCCTTCAAGCGAAGCGGCACTTTAACCTTTAATGCGACACGGTGCGGAGTGCGCGTGATCATTAAATAGAGAACAGCAAGGAAAAGATTTTTTCTTTAGCAGTTCAGAGCTGAATATGTTTATAAGTTATCATAAATTTATATGACAAACTTAAATTTGTAGTCGAGTGGTTACATTCTTACATTACCTTATCATAGCTCGAATTAAGCAAGATTCGAGCGTTAAGAGAACCACTCGAATACGAACTTAGGATATAATTTGTCACACAAGATAGATCTAACCATAAGATATATATATTTATGATCTTTTATAGTATTATTTTTTACTTTTATGTTATTGTAAGCAGTGAGCATATTACCTTATTGTATAAAATTACCAAACTGAGGTAACCGCCATTTCTTATTGTTATAAGATCGAAGATAGTTTCTAATTGCAATTTTGCGCGTAGAAAGCTATATTATAAATACGAATTGGTTTAATTTTGTATTTAAGATATATCTGTAATCTGTAGCGAAGTCTGTAACCATGCGCAGTTATATAAAAACTAGCTTAGAAATGACTTATAAATACTCTCAAGTATATTTTGTTTAATTATCGTACCATTCAAATGTCATTAGAGCATATGATAACTATGCCGGTGAGGTATATTTTTAAATAGCGGCGGTATGTACGCATAATAAAATGTTATCGCCGGCCTCGATCCTAATTTTGCTCCCAATATTGATTCAGGTCCACATTCTCATCGTTACCTCGATCCCTTACAAACATCAAAACGAATCGTGTTCGGATTAATGAATTTACGCTTACGTAAAGACGGTTACTGCCACTTCAGTAACTGCAAAATTGTAGAGATTTAACATTGACGTTTCTAAGGTACCAGTAGTAATGTTTCTACAGTCTACTAGTTGATACTGGGTCGATACTCGAGAAAAGCGAACGGACCATCGAAAGCCACATTTAATTAATTACGTTCGTTATACATCTCGAACTATCCGGCAACTTCCGTCCACGTCAATAGTCTTATACTGCCGCGGGAATTTCGAAGTACAGCAAAAGGAGCTCTGTTCTGTTCTAATTTTCAGGCGCAACAATTCAGCCTCGAGTGTAGAACGTGAATTGTTACAGCTAGGATAATAGCAGGGTCTGTCTGATTCTAAGCCGTTACGACCTTTCAGCTCTGTACGACGCCATGCCGGGCGTCGCGTCGCTGTTGGCCGTGACGCCGCACGCGCTGGACCGCGCCGGACTCTACCCTTTCAAGCGGTACACCTACAACCCCAACCATCACCGTCTGATCCTGCAGCTTCTTGTGGCTTTAAGAGATCTTCCGAGGTGACATATTGATTTTTGAAAGTCTATTCATCGATTTTATTCGTATAATGTAATACTGTGCAGTGTTTTAATTAGAGTCATAAAGAAAATGGATCAGAGATGCGATTTATTTCTAGGGTTTAGAGAAGACCGTATTATTCATTCTCTTTACTTGTTGTAAAACGAATTGCTTATAATAAAACATTACTAAAATAGCAGATTTTATTAAAGCAAGTATTTTGCGTGTTAATGCGAACAATAAAAAAGTATCTACCTAATCTTGACATGAACTCCCATGTAGGTACAAATTATTAGATATTAGATTTTCAGGTAACACCTCACATCTACTAATATGACAAACATTATTTTCGTAGACATCTATAAATAACAAATAAGACGTTGGCTTTGATATTTCAATCCCTGTGTATACGTGTGTATACGTGTCTTTGGTGTGCGATGTCATTTTGCCACAAGAAGTTTTGGTGCGATCATAAACCGTCAATGTTCGAGTCTAGGTATTTTAATTAAAATGTTTAGCTGTACATTGCCTTCGTCGTCTATTTGTTAGTTTTGCGTGTATTTATTTATACAGTGAGTCGCAAATAATGATATGTATTATTATCTGTTTTTTAAAACTATAACAAAAGATGCGTCTGTACATTACCCATATTAAAGAAAACATGATTGCATTAGACTGGGTGTCTGAGACTACAAAAAAAAATTGGAATTTCTGTTTTATTGCCTGGTTATTTATTTGATTGTTTATTCATGCATCACGTAAAAGCTGCTAAACCGATTTAGATGGGAACTCTTTCCTCACTTTTTTTTTTTAATTTAATAGGTTATAATTAGATTTACGTACTATGTGCCGTGCCGGAGATATATTTCGTTATTATTGTTTATATTATATTATATTGCAGATTGCAGTTCGGGTTGACCCTTTAGGTCGATTATATATTTTAAATGCATTCCCACATTACAGCGATTGTTGGAAAACCTATTTTATTTTTATCATCACGCAATTAAAATTATAGTTTTAAGTCTATAAAACGTATTACAGGTATAACACAATACAACGTTAAATTTATGGAGCATTATTTAGAAAAATGTGGTGACACATCTATATATGTATTTCGGAAATACGTTTGAAAGTTTTCGATTCTTCCAAAATTTCTAATCATTAAGTATGCCCTAAAATCGTAATGATTTGGGATTTACAGGTATCATACATAAATAGCATGTTTAATTTTGTAAATCCTAAATGCAGCGTAATTTGATTGTAATCCAAAATCGTGACCAAAGAGGAATAACGTAACCCGAAATGAAAGTGGACGTATGGAGTATTTTTTGTATGAAATACAAAATTTTACCATCTCGTACATCTTTGTTTGTCATATTTTGAAACTATGAAACATGAAAAATTCAAATTCATTTGTGGGTACCCTTAAACAATTCTAAGAACAATCAAAGATTAAACAATTACTGAGTAAAAATGAGTATCTGTTATAAAATTTCCGATTAGTTTGGGGTTTAATGGCCATGGAAATAAATAGATATCCTTCTTATCTAGTTGTCTCTTTTTTATTCGTTTTGTTTTTAATTGTAATTGTACACAATTCAATTTGAACAACTACTCTTAGGTATTTTGCTTGTCTTTCTTGAGAGAAAACTGTCTTCCGAACAAATGATAAATTCATATTATAATGACTTATTTCAAGAGGTGTGAAATAAAAATAGATTTATGAACTTGGAAAAAATAATTGAAATATGGATTACGATTTAAAAAAATATTTTAGGTGTGGAATGAAGCTGAAACTAATAAAATCTCTTTTATTCATAAATCTATACGTTAAAAATAAAATAGAAGTGTCTGTCTATGTTTTCAAAATAATTGCATTGAGTCCTTTGTCCTCCTCAAGAGTTATTTATATGTTACTACTATTTAAATAGCCCTTTTTAAAATTATTGTTTTTCTGTTTGCGTCTCTGTTTTGTCTCAGTCATTTTCGAAAGGGTTCAATTGATCTCGCTAGGACTCTCGCTTATTGACCGGTATACAAAATATGTTTTCTTATCCCTGGAATATTTAAATTTTCTTTCTGAAAAATAAAAAAAACATTTAAAAATAAACAAAGTCTCAATTTACGTAGCAATTAAGCGTTTTAGAATCGATAGCATGATCGGTTGCTAATCAAGATAAAACAGTGAATACCATTACTACTACGCACACGGAGCCGCGAGCGGAAGCTAGTTTTAATATTTTTAAAAATATTGTTCGGAGACATTTTTAGATATATTTCTTATTACTAATTAAGAAAGTGTGTTATTAAATTTGTCCTGTTTTATTTAAACCCACGTCCAACAAACTGCAGTATCTAGATAATTTGTATTGATATTGTGTTGTCCTTACCTTACAAAGTATACGCCATTGCTTATATTTAAATTTTGCCGCTAATATAACTAATAGATAATAAACGCTCTTTGGACTAGATTCAAATTTTGTAGCAGCATCAGTTAATTTTACAGTTATACCAGTGAGCAAACAGTTAAATGAAGATAACAGATCGCGATCAAATGTGAGGCAGCATCATTAAGACAGAGAGGATTGTAGCTTTAGTATATCTTAGTAAATAGTTAGATTTTGGTATATTGCATTTAGTAAATCGACAGGTAATACTTATGTACATATCTTTATGGCAATTTTTTTATTTATCAATTACACGACAGCCAGAGAATATGCACTCGGTGCATACGCACTTTAATTAGTTGCGTACAAAGTAACAAGTTACGGAACCATAACTATTTTGTTGATAACATTTATTGCAGTTTTTTCATAGTTTTATGACCTAGGTAACTTTGTTATGGGGTTATGCAGCCGATGTTTACACAATTTTCGTGCTAAAGAAGCAAGCTATTTGTATTATTTGTTATTTGAGACCAATGGCAGATTTCTCTCAGAGAAAAAATTAAGGAAATTAATATTTTAACTTTAGTATCACAATACATAAACGAAAACCTGGTATATGTCACGAAACATATAGAATCGTTCCAAAAAAGGAGCAACAACCATAACATTAACACTAGGCATAAGAACGATCTTGATGCTCATAAAACCGGTCTAAGCAAAGTTAATAAATCATTTAAGGGGCAATGTGTGCGCTTTTGTAATAAGATCCCAGCTGAAATTCAATATATGGCATTTTATGAATTTAAGCGTCTCGTTAAAACAAAGTTATATGGCAAGGGCTGTTATACCGTGTCTGAATAAGTTAATGAAAAAACCCATGGCATTGAACTATTTGGCTTTGCTTTACGTTATCACTAAGTGTTCTACTAAATTATTAATTTTTCAATATTTTGTAGAGATGAGTAAAAAAGTGCAAACTTTTAGTTTCTTGCCCATTCTTTTTACGGGGAATCAACATTTAGTATGAGTGGTAATTTTTATGTCGAAAACAGTTGTTTATAACGCATTTCAAGTGTAATTTCTATTACTTACGAAGTATAGATATTTTTGATTTGATTTGATTTTATCTGATTCATATGCAACAGATGTAATATTTGTCTACCTTTGAATGTGTGTTCTTTTATCGTATTATTGTTCGCTGAAAGCGTACGGTATTGTGAGAAGAGATAATCTACTTATTTTTTAAATAACGCATGTCGTTACACAATTCACACTCATTTCTCGAGTAGAAAACCAAGCTGTTACTGTATTATGAGCATTTGTGTAAATCTATATAAATAAATCCTTTACGATAATAACGATTATTATTATCGATGAATTAATTGATGAACGAATATCGTGATCGTTTCTAAGGAGATCGACATCGAAACGGATACGATTTCATGACCAAATGATTTTTCAGGTTGAATTACTACCTGGCCGTGGACGAGTGGCGGCTGCAGGCGCTAACGAGCACCGTGACCTCGTCGGCCGGCGTCAGCAATTGGACCGAATTCCGGACGAAATTCTCGATGATTATCCCATCGGATAACGATTTGCTCGGCGATCCCTACGTTTTGAGGAACCAGCCTTACGTTGGGTACTATTATTACCTTTAGATATTACGTATCATTAATTCTTGACTTGACTTTAGATAAATCGTTATACGAGTTTAAGCGCAAGCGTTGCCCTTTCACGTGGTGTATTTGCGTTAAGCGAACAGGCTGTATAAACTTGAAAATCATCTTTAAACTTGATAAATTATTGAAACAATTTAAGCGGTAACTTAGTACGCAACATAGGAAATTAGTTAAATTTCCTTATTTACACACAATGCAATTTTCAAAAATATATTTTTATTCATATAAAATTATTATTTATTTACTATTATCTTTTATAAAGTCAGGGTTTTTAATTTTCTCAGGTTTTTAATTAATAAAATGCACATAGCAATAATAGTTTTTTTTTTACTTAGGTACCTGTTCTGTTCCCTTCAAGCCACTATATGTGCACTTCCTTTAAACCGGCATGGACATTTCAGAAATTATAATGTTTAAGAGGATTCATTTTTATGCGATTAATTTTATAGCAATGTAATATTATTAATGTTTTGTGAAAGCAGTTTTATACTATATATAGTTTAATTATTGAAAGTAAATTTTCTTAGTTGAATTTTATAATAGGATTTTTAATAATGAACAGCTCAGAATGGTACCCAACATAAATTATATTGTCGTTTTCAATCTCAAGAACATTGAATCTCAAACGCTTAAAGCCAAGAATGATGGAACTTTGTGATTTACAATCAAGAATGATGCATTTTTTTCTATTTAGTTGATTTCGTTATAGCTACAATAGCTTAACTTGTAGATATAGTAGACGTATTTATTTAAAATGTATTGATAAAAAAGGGGGATTTAATAAATAACTCCTAAGAGTCAATCGGAACATCTTAAAACGGGACGTAAAAGATGAACGGTGTAACTGGAGTATAACCACACGCACTTATATAATAATATGATTATTGAATAGTATTTATGCATTTGTATTAATGGTGTATCAGCACAGTTTTAAAACTGTTTCCTTTTTCCAGTAAATTTCTGGGAATGATTCTCAAGTATCAAATCTACCAATCATATGCCGAAGAATTGTTCATCGATGAAGATGATCTTGTCCAATATATTTCTACCAACAACGGACGACTAATGTAAGTTGGATTATACATCAATTTCCGTCAAAAGATAAATGTTTGCCTACGAAATTAACTGTAATGTCGTTTCAGGGACGCAATGGGCAAGGGATATGCCTTCACAATATTGGAAATGTTAGATGACTTATTGTCTCAAAGGGAGAATGGTCTAGAAGCTGTGGCTTTAACAGATTACTTCAGATTGTTAGAGGAGTATTTAGACAACCAACTCGACCCTAACGAGCCTAAGCAGTCGATAGATTACAATGAACCTCCCGAAGAAGTTCCAGAAGAGAACGAAATACCCGTCAACGAGCCCGTACAGAAAACCGAAGACACCCACGAGAACTTAGTGGCGAACGCAATAGATACAGGAGACGACGGTGTTCACCAGAAGCCCGGCTCTGAGACTTCAACAGTTGGAGTATTAGAAATCAAGAATCCTGTTGTAGTCGCAAACGGGGACCATAAGAATGATGATGATGGTGCTACTGATCAGGCTTCGTACAACACTTACTGGTGGATCGGTATCGGCGTGGCTTTAGCCATAGCTGTAATAATAATAGCCGTAATAGCAAGAAAAAGGCACAGTCATAGAAAGCAACTAGAGAGGCAACGGAGAACCGAAAATACGCATGCTTGATTTGAGGAGTACCGGTTTTAAAACCGGCCGTATTCATATAGAACTTTCATAGTAATAGTGAAGTGCCAACTAGATTTTTTCTGTGTGATGCTGTTTTATTAATTAATACCAAAATAATTTTATTGTGTGTCTATTTATTCAATAGCTTATTGAATATTCAATATCGTTATATTATTTATCAGTCGTATACAAAGAAGAAGTCTTAATACCGAAATATCAATTTTGGTATTTGATTTATTTATTCTTTTACACATTGATTCTATCAAGCACTCTCGCCTCTTCTAGAAGTTTCGTTTCATGAGACTATAGTTTGTACTCCAATGTGTCTTCGCTAACTATTTATTCCCTTGCTAGTTTATATAGAGGGAATATATTTTTGTACATATCAAATTTTGGAAATAAAAATGGTATGAAATTGTTACCACAATGATATAGTGTAATATAATTATATATAGGTAGATGTAACTTCACTGTGCCTTAAGCGTCTCAATTTTTAACTAGTAAGTAAAAACGATAAAAATATTTGTATCAAATAATTTATGGATAATATTCTTCAACTAGAAGAGCTATTTTCTATGAATACGGCGAGAAAATAAGCCCACAAATATTAAATTTCGTAATTCTTCCTTGTTTTATTGTTATTGAACAGATTCGGTGTTGTTTTGTTTATTCCTATTAATGTTTCAATCCATATATATATATATATGTATGAATATTGGACGACGTTTTCTTCTATATCAAATATTTTTAAGATTAAAATATGTAAAGTTGATAAATTTATTAATGCAATGTTGTTACGTTTTGTGTTGTACAAAAAATGTATCTATTAGTTTTAAAAAGAGTTTTGTGGGAAATATTGTGTACGAACGTTCAGGAAATAAAGTATGTCATTAATATATCTCTGACTTATTTGAACGACCGCATCCATTAATTATTATAATTGGGATCGAGGGTCATGAAAGAAGAATTGAAATTAGAAACATATCCTATATATTTGCATTAATTTCGTTATATAACATTTTTAATAACTCGACATTTTGTCGGGAAAGATTTAACACAAATACACAGATATATAATGTCGGGGAAAAAGTTTTTTTGTATTTCAATTATCCATTTCGTAATTTAATTCAAGATAATTTTCATCATATATATATAGTGACATAATGTGTGTGCTATTCTTATCGATACTCCATAATTGTCACAATTTTTTTTGTGGCAAGTGTCGCATTTGTTCCTTTTTTCCAATAAAACTTCAAAATGTATCGAATTTCTACGTAAGATTCACTCATTTTGGTGGACAGAAAAATAAAGAAAAATGGCAAGACGCCATTTTTACTTTTTATTTTTCTTTTTTTATAATGTCATCTATTTAATGGTATCAAAACTAGCCAGATACAAACAGCACAAGCAAAGTAATTTTGCTGTAACTTTTTACTTATAAAATACAAAAACACTTTTTCCTCCACCTAATAAATACAGTAGGTAATCAAACAAGGGCGGGCTGGAGTAATACAAGTTTCTGTACTACCATACAATATTGAACACTATATAATTTTTAAAAGCAGTTATTTTTGACTATTTTTAAAAAGTATGTGATTTTTCATAAAATAGTAACGGAAATTAAGATTGGACAAAAAACGCCGAAAAACACGTTTCTTATATGTGGACTGCTTTTCAGTTTTAACTTTATTATTATTGTTGTTGTTATAGCGGCAAAAAATACACATTCTGCAAAAATTTCAACTGTCGACCTGTATTCATGAGATATCTGACTGGTAGACTGACGGACGGACGGCGGAGGCAGAGTAATCAACTCCCATCGATACCCTTTGCATACGGAACCTTAAAGTTATAATGACCTATAAAAAAAGTGAAAAACTTGCCGTAAAATATCCTATGGATTTAAATTCGAACACAGTTATACTACGACTGCAACTCTTTCTAAATACTATGATTAAGTATACAAATATCATCATTTACGTATTTAATAACAAAAAATAATACAAGAGAAAAACTAAGATGTAAGCTAACTGCATGTTTTTTTTTTTGAAATTCTGCCAAGAGGGAATCTGACAGTCAGAGAGAGATACAAAAATGTACAAAAAAAATCATACACGCTAGATACGACAATCTGACGGACAGTAGCTTATTTAATCTGGGGCCTTAAACAAAGTAATATTGAATTAGGATAAATTTTGTTTAAAAAATGGGAATATAATTGATAGGTACCAAAATTAGTCCCACAACTTATTTTTACTTCATACTTACGTCGACGTCATGCATTTTAAAGTCTTTTCAATGAAATAATTAATGCGATTACTGTATTAGAATGCATTTTACTCTAAGATTGTGAAAATGTAATCAATAACTAATAAGTGATCTCCATTTTCTTTTGAACAGTAACACTTATATAATAGGTACGCGAGTTAACAATTCAACATTTCATTCTGGTGTCAATTAGGCATAGGAACAATACAGTTCCGATGCATGGCAAAGCTAACAATAAAAATATTTCCTCTAACTGAAAGTTCCAAAGGCGAACTTTTCACTTAGTAACTCCGCGTTCTTCGGCCGCGCAGCGCCGCGGGCGTCGATCGGCCGCCGCGGAGCGAATTGTGTGCGCTCGATTTATGTATTTGCTCCCCTTTGCCTTTATCGCGGACAACTGACACGAGAAATACGACCTACTTTTGTATTATTTCGATATTAATTCATTCCGAAAGGGACCTCGGTTCCATTCAGTGACGAAGAGAGGAATAAAGATTGTTCATTTTTTTTTTATGAAAAATGCCCTTTACCTTAAATAACGCTGCAAGCCTTCGCTTTACAGAAAGAAACCGGATCGTCCTTCCGACCGGAACGTCCTTCCGGTGTGCCGACCTCATTTGAGGTATAGCTGTGTTTCTGAATTTGGAAGCATTGTTTTAATATATATATAATATTGGTAAACAAACAATAACAAATAACATAGACAAATGACATTCGATGAATACTCTCATTACCCAAAGAGGTAGGTAGAGAATCTCCACTTGGTACGGTTTATAGGTTTAACGCTTATCGGTTGTTAACGCTTTAAACTTGGACGTTCATACTGCTCGGCTTAGTATTGGGCCGCTTACAATCGTCTTGGCTCACCCGATAACGATTTGCGGGATCGACGGCACATAGTGCTCTCTGAAGCGCGATAATGCGTGCACACGTGTTCGGTGTGGATTCGTTTCACCGTTAAAAACTCATTGTTCAGTTATCTCGTGAACTGTGAAAATTCCATCTTTTAGGTGATCGCGTTACCGTCAAGATTCCTGATAGCGTACAAAGCCCTACATACATTTACTCTGTTTCTCGCACTCCTGTTTTTAAAAACTTTGTCATCTTTACAGTCGTTTAAAAACATTCTGTAAATTTTTGCTTCTACGAACATCGCGACTGGTATGGTTTACATTCATTCTTACACCTCTTGTTTTAACACTGTTTCTTGATATGGTTACCATCTCGTGCAACTTACCTGTCAACTGTAAGCTAGATGTATCCATAAGTGTTGGCTATCTAAAATATTCTCATAACTTTTGGACCGATTAGCCGATCGAAACTCAGTTTACGGCATTCAAATAGAATCTACTCAACTTAGACATTTTGACAATTAACCGATTTCACGTGCTCTACCGATCGACATTAAAATATAATTACCATTTGTCTTCAAAAAGATCCATTTATTGCCGTAAATTGTATAAAATTCGGTTGATTTGTTCAAGAAATAATGATGGAGAAAAACTTTTCAACTAATGTACACCACCAATAAATTCCGAAATCTAACTAGTTGTTATGCTTAGAAAGCAAGTCGATCTTTGCAAACTGCATCAAAATCAGTGGGTTCTTTCCAGAGATATTGTTAACGATTAGTAACGTCCAGAATGTTTGCTTAAAAACTGCGTCAAATGTCGCAAAACAGATCACAATTGAAAAATGCGTTCGATAGATATCGGAGTTTAAAAATTAAAAAAAAATAATAATTAATGTAGATGTTTGATTCGAAGAGCTGAAAACGTATTGATATTACGTTTTTGAGCTCGTAAGGTTTTAAAAAGGCATAAACATCGATCTTTTAAGCAAAGCACATTTTTGAAAATTTTGAGCTCTAAAATAATAAAAAGTTTCAGGAATAAGCTATAAATTCAACCATTTATCGAATTTTTAAGCTCAATAATAAGCTTAAAGATAAGTTTTTGAGCTTCGAAATAACTATATTTTTTGAGTCTGAGAAGGCCAAATACCTACATATTGATCAATATTATAGCTTAGTTTTAGGCATGGGCTCCAGGATTAATCATTTTACAGATTTTTTATATATAAATTGAGATAACGAATTGAATAATTCAATTTTCTTAAACTTGGCCCTAAGAGTTACTCCCGGTATCAGCTTATAAATCGCCCGGTCAGCTGGCTATTGCACTACGAAAATTTTATCACTATGAAAACAGTCAGCAAAATCTGGCGGTTTGGATATCTGGTGGTGCAGCAAAATTAAGCTTTTTCGCCAACCGACTGATTTGTGGATATGTTTGTGGATACGGACGTAATGTTCACGTCGTCATAGCCTAGTTGTTGTCTTTTGATTTTCAATAACAACGACGTGTCGTTTGCGAACAGTAACTCACGAACATCCTCAACAAGGCGAAGTAAGTCATTTGTATAAACTGAAAACAGAAATGGACGAAGAACCGATCCCTGTGGTGCCTCCATTCGAACAACAATCCAGGTAATATACTGCCGTTAACTCGACGACAATTGCTGAACTCTGTCAATCGAATACGGTTTCAGAAGGCCGAGCGCCCGGCGTCTAGCCCTTAATGACGTAATTATGTTGGTGTATAAAGCGTAATAAATAACTTTTGGTCAACTACTGCTTGTATATTATGTACATTGTACACATATAGAATATGAGGGTTTAAATAGCGGCTTGGTTACCTTTCAGAGAGTAAGACCAGTAAATTGTCAAAATGAGAAAAGACGTTAGTTCTATTCACGATCTTATATTACATTTGAAGAAACTAATTTTTTTTATAATAGATGATTCATACAATTAATAACAATTCAGAAAAATTATAATAATTCATGCAAACATAATATGAAATTTTATTTTAATTTATTGAAAATTTAACAAACACTAAGTAGTTAAGATTGCGTGCTATGAGTTCTATATTTTACGCACTTGTCAAAGAAACTACGCAATTCACATACATAAGTAAAGAGTTGAGAAATTTTATATATACCCATTCTTTTTACATTTGGTTGTTTTGCTTACTCTTTTTTTATATGTTTAGTATGTTTTGAAATTCTATATTACGTAAACGATAAACGTTACTTCACTCAAGTGTTCATATACTTAATATTTACGGCTGGCTACCTTTTTATTTATTTTATATATTACCCTTCGGCTAACAGCTCACCACTTGATTTTGTTAGTGATGTAATTTTTAGTTTGAAAAGCTTTTAAAATTACAACGAAACATACGCCAGAACAAAAATTTGTATTGTAATGAAAAGTTCGGTATATCCTCGCCTTAATAACTGCCTAACTATTAGTCTTAGAGACGTAAGTGCGATAGCACTATTTAATATTTATGGTCAGCTCGTTGGTGTAATGAGCCTTCGTTGGAGGCGGAGTGGGTTGGGAGCGGGGAGGGAAGAGAATGGAGGAGGAGAGGGGTGCAGATGTTCAGACGTGGTAGAGTAGCGGTTGCTGTGTTTCTGTATAAAGTTTGTCGATCGATGTAATTAAAAAAAAATTAAAAAAAACCCGGACAAGTGCGAATACGGCTCACATCGTGAGGGTTATTACAAACTTCATTACGTACGTAGATATTTCATACTTCAAGAATTTCGATGGTTCTATCTGCTTGCGAAACGATACTGTCGAGATTTTGGTCCTGGAAATTCCGAAACATTTTGTTATCATTCGAATGTCCAAAATTAAGGAAAAATTATGGGTTCATAGCTCGAACTTAAAAAAACTTCTCGCACGTATTGGTCTGCGTCACGGTCCCATATTCTAATTGCAAATGTAAGTTTTGTAATTATAAAAAATAATATGCTTTCATATAATATAACTACAAATTATCGATTTTCAGATTTTACCTTTACTTGTGCACCTTTCTAGGCTTGTCGTATCTCAAAAGGAAAAACGGAACACTTATATGATTACTTTATTGTTTGTCCGTTCGTTCGTCCATCAGTCTATCTGTCACGACCCTTTATCTCGGGAACGCGTGGAGGTATCCAGTTGAAATTAAAACCATATACTCAAGTCTACAGTCCTGTGAAGTTGTGAAAATATTAAACTTCTAAATTAACGTGAAAAAAAGATACGGTAGTTTATGCCGCAAAAAACGTATATTTTGACTCTCAAGAGAATTAAAATTTATAAGGTATTTTCCGTTGATTTTGAACTATGAAATTTGGCAAATAATACCGTCTTATGCTACAAGTATAGGAAAAATTCTGAATATACATACATTTGTAAGTAAATCATAAAAATAACTTTGATTAGGTTACCTAATTAATTTAGGAATGAACTGTTAGAATATCTACAATTTCCTATAAGTATGTAATTATAGGTTTTGGAAACTGAATTTCTGGAAAAGCTCGGAAAAAGCTGCGAGATTTGATTCCTGAACTATTAACATGTGCCTACAAATTTCTACCGAACTCTCGGTGGGCGAGTTCGACTTGCAGCGTTTTTTTAATGTCATGATTCTACATCAATGGTAAGTACAATATATGTTTTGATTTACTCGCGACTTTTAAAATATAAGCATAAATGGTCATATTTTGATGACGTAGACATAGAAGCTTGATTTTTTTACAACTTACTGAAGATATAAATATTAGATATTGATTGCGTGATATCATCGCGCGCGTTCCTGAGAAAAATGGTTTTGACAGACGGAAGGACAGACGGACAGACGAACCACGAAATAATTCTATAGGGGTCCCTTTTTTTTCTATAAAGTTACGTAACCATAGAAATTATTAAAACACAATATATCAGTCACAGTCCTCTGTGCGAAAGCCAGTCGAAAATATAAATTACGCGTACTACCATCGGAAAGAAGATTTGGGCCACGGAAAGTTACATCCCAATGTCCGGCGCTGAGCGAGCGAGACTGTTTTGAAAGCGTCGCAAAGCTGGCATAGCGCGCTCGTGAACGATGCCGAAAGCTTACTTAAATATTTTACGTAAAATCAACGGTCCTGTGCCTCGACACGGCCTCGCCCGATTTTTTGCCTTAAAAAAGATTATTCTAGTTTCATCTTTTTGGAGAAAACAAGACTTTAAAAAAGTACAGTGATACTTTTTCGTTGAAATAATAATCTATTCAACGGAGCGCCGCAAACCGACGCAACTTTTATTGTTTTTTTAATCCCGCTGGGGCGCAAGGAAAATGTTGGAATTATCTTTGTTTTTGGAATGTCCTATGAGTTTTACATTTTATGGGATGTAAAAAACATGATCTCGATTTAATTCTCGTCAATCGTGCCATACGAACGGCCATAGAAGTTGGTTATGATGCCTTTTAAAACAGCGCTTTCCTTAAGCAAACAGCAAGATAATGCAATAAGTGATGTACGTGATCATCAAAGAGGCAATAATATACTATAGCAATAGCTTATACTAGTTTTAATGTAGAAAATAACACTAGTTTCCCACAAACACACGATATTATTTTATTATAAGTAGGTTCAAAAGACCTTAACTCACATTTTGAGCTGAACTGTGCCGTCCTTTTGAATTCTGTAAGATTTAGCGGTGTGCTAACTACCCGACTACAGCAAATTCATCTTCCCTGCGCGGCAATTGTAGTACATATCTGAATATAAATTGCTAAAAATGACGACCCTTTGGTAATCCAGTAGGTATAAATGTCTCCCACGAGGGCTATCCAGAACTACAAGTCTGGGTACTTGTATCGTTAATAAGGATGGCAGCGAATTCTTAATATCATGAACGATATTTTAACCTAACTAGAACTCATTTAATTATGCGTCTGCTTTCACACCGCACGATTATGTGTATTAGCTTTTCGTAACTGTGACTCCGTTATTTTGTATGTTGATTTTCAACAATCGCGTAATGAAACGAGCATATTTTGTATATCGTTAAACAGTGTACAAGCTAAATTTTGTTTATCTCCCCGTGCACGTCTCCAATACAAACATAGTTAATGTTCTAAGTTAAACTAATTGTTCATGGTGAAATTGTTTGGTAAACAGTACCCTTGCTGTATCTAAAAGAGCAATTAACTGTTCCACTGTTTCCTTTGGGAACTTAAATATTCAATTGTTGTAATAAAATTAGGGTCGGAGGAGTTGCCCGAGTATATTAAAAGTTTTCAGAGTTGTTCAAACAACGATGCCATTGTTCTGTTGTAAACAGTTTCAAATGTAATTAATGAGGATATGATGGACCGTCTGTTTATTCAGCATTCATTAAATAGAGCTCTGATGTCATTTTGCTTTGCTTTTGAAAATAAAATAAATATTTTAAAAAAATTGAGTCACAGTACACACATATTTAAGTGGTTATGAATAATTTCACGAATCTATATATTGCCTACTGCTTTAAACTGTATAGCGGATAAAATATATGATCATGCAAGCTCAGATTATTGTAATGGTGGTGATTGGTGTTAATTTTTTTTTTGTTAATTGTTAGACTTTCTCGCTTTTTTGAAATAATATTACATTCCATTATTAAAAATAAATTATCTCTTAATAGTAACTTCGTCAATTTCTTTCTTTCTTTTTTTTTTTTGATGTAGGTATGTACTTCACCAGAGATGAAATGCAAAGTATCATCACGAATGTTCTCAGTATTAATCCGATTTTTAGATTTATGCCTATACATAAATCTACATTTTTTTCATACATTTAGACTTATCTCAAGACATTATCGGTGATTTACGTAAAATCGATTACAGTGGCTATTAAATGATATAGAGGACTTATTTTTTAAGACTTTGGTTTGATTATGCAGTCTATAAATTTAACTATAATTCCCAAAACTGCTTTTTAAAATTAATTTTAGTAAATAGGGTTTAATTACTGTTCGAAAAAACACACAGACTAGAGCCAATAAAAAATGTGAGTCTCTAAATGAGATATACGCCAACGGAAAAGTCTGTTAATGTTGTTGTTGAACCGAGCACACCAGCGCTAACGCGATAAGGGTATTTATGGATCAATTATTCGAAGGGTGTAATTCTGTTAGCGAAACGAAATAAGGTAACTTATAGGGGTAGCTACTATATTTTACGTGTAAGTTATACTATACTATATCAGATGAAGCTTAGTTAGATATTTTAAGATGTATTTTAAAAGTGAGTTTAAGCCACGTACTTTGATGGATAATATTAAGTTAACTAACTATCTGAGGTGTATATTGAAAGAAATTAATAAGTTACTTCTTTACCCGACTTTAAATTAAATTCAGCGATCTTACGCATATTTCTTATTACCCGGCTATGGTGAAGCAAAAAGGAGGGTTATAATTTTAATAATGTGTGTATGTAGGTATGCTTATTTGTTCTTATGTAGCTCTTTAGCTACTTATTATTTATTAAAATTTAGATGTCATTACCTTTGGCTTAGAGTTGCATGTATTATAGACGATGTTACGTCATATTAAATCCAACATAATGTATATGATTTGCATAGTAGGTTAAGCAGCAAAGTATATATAAAAAAAAGAAAATGTATCTAGATCGATGTTAATAATTCAGATTCTGAAAACGCAACTTTATGTATAAAATTATTATTAACCCGTGACACAAACATGAGAATACGTAATGGAAACTTATATCACTTACGAATAACTGTAATAATATCGAATCCTATGAGTGCCTTTCATGAGCCTGGAAAGCTTATGTCATGATACGAAAACACACGTTACACTATAGACGCTTAATCACAGACAGACGAACACAGCGAAATACCGTTTAGGGTTTCATTTTAACGTTTCAAACGCGGTACTACACAAATGGACATCATATCTCTACATAGTTCCGTAAATATGTCGAGAATATCATTGTTCTCGATGCAGTCGCTACGACCCTAGTGTCGTGTTCAATAATAGCTATAAAAGGAAAGATCACAGCGGCGGCCGCTTGTTTTTGATCCCCCAAGGGCCGGCCCGAACTTGAAACGAGTATCGACGTCGGCCCTGACATAAGGACGTACGGAAGACGCTGAAGTAATTTTTCATCTTAATGTTTTATTTTGGAGTTCCTTCTTGCCCTTTTTGTTACAAGAAAAATGGTTCTGAATTAGCACACGGCAAAGTAGAAATATCGATTGCCAGAAATGAACACCGAAAGTTTTACGTACAGCGATGAAAATTTTGAATGAAAGGTCGACGAGAGAATTGGACTAGTGAAGAAGGGTTTACCCTTCCCCGATGTTTTTATTGCTATATTGTATCTATTACCCACCTTGACTCCAATTTCTGACTAAAGGATGCAAGAATACCGAATGGCTCTATAATTGCGTCACTCCTAATCCAGCGGACTACAATATACACTTCTTTTCTATAATTACGCTCTCTTCAGTGTATCGAGACTTGTCCCTTTCAGGAACTGCGACTGGCTGAATGTTTAGCGAATGATTATTATGATGAATTTTAATTTTGTTTATTAAGATTATTAAGACTGAGACATGTGAAAGGTGTTTTATTGCTCAAATTCAAGTGACACACCTGTAAAAGGTTTTTTTAACAGCATATTAATTTCCCAGCGTGGATATTAATTGCATTAAATAATACAAATAATTAACTACGCTGGGACATTAATATGAAATATTACTTAATATTTTTATAATTATTGTCTTATTTTTTACGTTCAGACTAGTGTCTGAATCTGAAAAAAGTAAAATATTTCACTCAAAATACATCTTTGGTGAAATATATGAACAATTTCTTCGTTTTTTTTTTTGTTACTCTGATAGTTAGAATGGGACGAATGATGCATTTGTTCTACGAAATATAAAAAAATATTAGTACCCAAACGTTTGTTTCGGGTCCAAAGTGCTAGCAAATGTCATCAATAGTGTTTGAACTTAAAAACAGCGGTAAAACATACAATAAATACGTGTTTAGAAATAACCGAATTTGAATAGATTTAATACTGGACTTTTCATGAAAGATCTCATAACAAATATTTTGCTTTGAAATTTACTATTGATCTCATTTTAAATAATAAATGGTTAAGCAAGTTAAACGGGTACACCATAAAAGTTTATTCACTTGGGGTATTAAAAGAAATAAGTGTCTTTATAGTAATATACAACAGTAAATCAAAGGACGGTTTCAGCTACGAACTGAATAAAGGCGCTAGCGTTGAATACGACTAAAGCCATGGGAGTATTAAAAGCTTCGAATCAGACTCAATCCCTTGAAAAACAGTCAAAGAAGTGACTAATCGGTAATCCGATTTGTGCGAGCTTTGCAGCATTTGACGCAGTTGTTTAACGCATAAAAGAGATTTCAAAATCTATTCAACAAAAAACTGGAAGTTACTTTGAAATGACATTCTTAAGAAAAATTATCGTTCACGTCTCTCTACCAAATGAACCAATTTCGAATTGGTGTACTAGCAGTTGGATACAGTTTTATAAGAAATAGAGCTGATTATACTTTGGGATCTATAATCGCTTAATAGTTTAGAAATTATTTGAATTTTATTTTAGAGTTTTTTTTTAATTTACCTCATCGATGAAAATATGTTTTATGAAAATGTGAATAAAAAAAATAGAATGCAAAATTTTTTTCGGAAATTTTCTATTATCGTAGCGAAGAATCACAATACGAGTAATACTTTAATTTCGTTTCTTCTGCTGCATCGAAATTCGTAAAAGAACGGGGTTAGTTTCTGAGCTTACGCACAGTATCGATCCGAGGGGCATGAGTCTCAGATATTCAAAATTAAATCGCGATTTCTGTTAGAGCCCGTTTCTAAAGGAGAGTCAAACGCTATTTCATGAATTTCGGCCGTCCGGCCCTTCGCATTTCATGTGATTTATTACTAGAAGTATTTATAGTTAAGATTTACGGTCGAGCTCGGCTCAAGCGAAGTGCTCTTTTGAATCTTACAGATTTTCTTTTCCTCTTCTTACGTTTTCTTTGGTTAATTATTCTTTCCGAGGGCAATTATGAAAACAGATTTGTAGAAATAAAATGGACGTCAAGAGGAAATCGTTTTAGATAAGCTCTGTTAAGTAAATAATGCTTGGGCTACAGACCCTTTTAATATTTATATTTGTATTTAATCTAGGTTACGTGGAGTCATTAAAACCTAATAAAATATTCATATTTCTAAATATGAATTTTGTTATATTAGTCGTCCTATATTTTGATATAGAACGACGGACGGGCGGACGAAGCTACTGGACTTCTTGGTGGAAAATGATGTATATATTGTTATGTACTATATCAAAATCGGAAAAAATAATACGATCATTGCAAATATCTCTACCTTTCCGTTTATCTTATGGGATTCTAAACATTTTAGAAGAGATTATATTGATAATTACAAAGTAAACACTTATTGGTTACTCTTAAAATGAATGACTATCGAGTGGACTACAATACATAGTTTATTCGCATTTAGTTTTTTAAATATAACAGAACGACGTCAGTATAGTAAAACTAACGTATGACTTACACACCTAGAAAGTTTCAAGAAAGTTTCATTGGAAATAAGCAAGAAAGAATATTTTTTTAATGAAACCAAAATTCTAGTCTCAAAATTTTAACAACTTATATTATCTCATTATATTAAAGGTAGATCTGAAAAATGGTTGATCCAGCTCATAAAGCTCGAAAATGTAAATATTTGAAAGAATGTAAAATTTCGAAATCTCAAAAATTTTAATTTTTGAGCTCGAAGATAAGGCGAGTAAAAAGTCATGAACTACTAAGAATACATATAACATCACCCGATCTTAATCAATGGATTCCTTTAGAATTTCTATGAATAAAAATCAATCTTTAAATTTCCTCTGCATTAAATTTATCGAAGTAAATGGGATTTGCAGGATTTGTTTTTAAGGCTCGGACTTGATGTATTTTGGTAAGCAACTTAATAATGTATCTAATATGAATTTTTAAGATTATTCAAAGATTAGTAGAGAAGCTGATTGAGCTTAAATTTTCAAATAATTTAAAGGTAATAATTTTTTTAATTCCTTAAACTTAACCATTGATGAGTTTATTAGTTTAGAATTTATTTTAATACAACACTTTTTCGAAAATCTTTCGTTACAAAACATAGCTCTTAATCATATTAATCGATTTCAATGGTTTAGGGTGACATAGTTTTTTGGGGAATAAAGTTGATTATTTCATATTACTTCAAACACACACACAAACAAACCATGCGCGCTCATAGACCTACAACAAGACACATACGAACATCCTCGTAAAAACTATCAGAATAGTCTAATAGAAATATTTTGCTGAAAATCAGGGTGAAAACAATGTCTTCCCGAATTTTTCCGAGGGGAAATTTAAGGAATATCACAACACAATGATTAATTAATAATTTGTGTTTGTGGTACCTATACTACTTTTTAAATCAGAATCATTCAATTCTTTTGAAAAATTTCGTGGTAGATACTCGTTTCATCTTTAAAAGACTCCAATTCTACCATTTTTTTAATTTATTTCTGTCTGCCTGTCTGTCTGTATGTCCGTTCACAACTCAAGAACGGCTTGACCGATCATGTTGAAAATTATAAACTGTGCTTATATAATAAAAACATGAGACTGCGCAAACGATAGGCTACTTACTGTCTGTGTGTTCGTCTGCCTGTATTTTTTATAACTTAAGAAAAGTGTGACTGATGATCGATATTGCTGTACAGTCAAATCATGTTATTGCGCAATTGATATGATAATATTTGTCTGTCTGTACCTCGGGATGTCTGTATGTTAATTTACAATTTAAAAATAGTTTGACCGATCTTCATTCAAATAGTGTATAGTCAGAACATGTGGCTATTGTATGTCTGTTTGTCTACATGTCTTTTCATAATTTAAGAACGGTTTGACCGGCAGTGATGAAAATGGCTATATAGTAAGAACGTGGGATTGTGCAAACGATAGGCTACTGTATGTCTGTCTGTGTGTTCTTTTAGAACTTAAAAACGGTTTAAGCGATCTTCATAAAAGTAAGGTACAGTTGGTACATGTGATTGCGCAAATGATACGCTACTGTATGTCAGTCTGTCTGTCTGTGCATAATTTTTTTTCTATAACCTAAACCGATTTGGATGAAAATTGATTTATTATCAGAACATGCGGTTGCGTAAATAAACGCTATTGTTTGTCATTCTGTCCGTCTGTACGTATGTTCTTTTATAACTTAAGAAAGGATTGAATGACTCTGGTGACTATTAGTGCGCAGTTCAGAACCTGTGATTGCAAAAATGATAGGCTGTGTGTTATTTCCATACATAGTATAATAACGATAAAAAATTAATAATTACTCTTTTATTTCTTCAGTAGCCATATTTATTTGTCTTTATGTGTTCGCGCAGGTGTGTGTGTGGATGTACAATATCGGAGTTGAGGGAGGTTGAATTTTGCTTGAAACTTTTTATGGAGCGACGTACGACTTTGAATAGTGGTGATATGCGTATTTCTAAGTAAGGTTGTAGGAGTGGGTTGTGTAATATATAAAATGGACGTGTGTTTTGTTGTTTTTTTTTGCGTGCTTAAGCCACGCCAAACTAAAAAGGAATATAACGTTTGTATCTGACGTTGTCTGCGTATTTCCGCTATTTAACCGAACTACTAAACCGATGCTAAGAATCACTTCATCAATAAGAAACTCATTGAGTAATATATATTAAAATTTGCGTTAGCTTCGTCTGTATATTTGTATAATTACAGATTATAAAATTTATCACTCATAGAATGCAACACTATCCCCAAGTAATACAGCGTACATTTTATTTTGATACTAGAATTTGCTCCGGCATCGTCCGAAATGGAAACGTGACCGGTAACGAAACCCAAGTTGCAAACGGGACGAGCGGCAGAATTAAAAGTCAAAACCGAGAGGGTTTGAAATCGAGAACGTGATCAAGATCGTAATCAATGGGGGAACCAAAATTACAATCAACATCGTGACCGGAATTACAATATGAAGAGATCACAGAATTGACAGCAGGACCGGCATCGAAAGCGTGATCATAATTGGAACCTACTTAAATAGAAACTTGAATCGGAATCGAGAGTGATACAAATTGACATTGAACAGGACCGGAATCAGAATCAGGAATGGGATAGCTATCAGGATCGTGATCAGTTATCGTAATTGATCGATATATAAGGTAAAGGAATTCATTCTGTCTATGCGGGTGGAGCCGCGGGCAAAAGTTAGTTTAATATGAAATTAATCAACCACTGAGAAATCAAAACTGTGGAATTTAATTTCATTAATTACTATTCTACAATTATTAAAGTTATTAAAATAAGGACCTCTGCAATTAGCATTGTATATATAACATCGTTTATTATTCGATGAAAGTAAATTTAATCCGGCTCATTTAATCATATCTAATAGCAGTTATTTAATTGCTCCACTCGCAGCCTCTGAGGCATACGCTTTCTCAGTCTCTCAACGTTTCGGATGTAGGGGAGTGACCTCTCGACGCCGGACCAAGGTCGACTGAACGAAGACTGATAACCATTGTTTTGGTTGTGACCATAGCGTCCGCAGTTCACGGCTCACCTTACTCTCAAAGCAAAAGGAAATTGATGTGATTTAAATTAAAAATTAATCAATTCGTTCACTCGTGATCAGGAATCGATTTCTGTACGTTCCAATTCGAAGGAAACGAGCTGACCGTTCAGTCTTTGTCGCCAACGGAAGGAGGTCGTAGGCGACAAAAGTTTAAACGTAAAGCTTCGTTGTTTATGATTTGCAGTTGAATTTTATTTTGGTACTATGGTGATTTTTGTGTGATAATTTATGTTCAACAAGAAAAACTTCGTGCAAAAAAGTTTTGTATTTTTTCGTCAAATATTACATAAAAATAAAGCATTCAGATTTTGTGTAATAGAAAACGGAATACGTTCTGGACTCATTGATTTCGAAGGACATTTAATTTTGTCGTTATAAATCGTAACAAATTTTGCGATATCTGCTTAACAAATGTATAAACAAAATATTTGCTTATTTATGTTATGTGGAGAAAGATATTGAATTTTACATTTTATTTTTGTAAAAAGTAATTGTAAACGTATCTTCCATTAGTATTTGTAATTACAATTATCACTGAGAATAATTAAAACTGTGTGTAGTTAGATACGTACTAAGAATTTAAGTTAGAGCAATTTCAAAGCATTAAAGGCGTCTTTTGTAAAGCCCTTGGCGCCCTTTTATTTTACTGCGCCATTTGGTTAACGCCCACGGATAGAGCCGGCCTGTTTTGAACGGTTTTCCAAAATATTTACAAGATAAATAGAAAAGTAAAGGCTTCTCTTCAAGCAGAGCGTCGTCATTAGGACGAAAAATTTTTGTTGAGATCTTTCAATATATCTTTGCCTTTTGTAATATTTGCATTTTGTACACCAATTATTTTTTTACGACAATATGTTGAATTATTTACAAATGATTTAACAGCCAAACGTCTTCGCTTAGTAGTTGAATACTCATTTTTTTAATGAGGAGTTCCGAACTGCAATCTCTTGATCTTTTTGGTATACACATCTATATGTAAAAAATATTTTTCTACTTTTTCGTTTGTCTATGCACATATGGTATAAATTTTGTAACATTTTGTGTTGTTTTTGACGACCATGCGTCAAAAATCGTTTATATCTAAAATAATAATATTGACTAATGAATCGACCACAGGAAAAGATAACCATAAAATCTAAAACCACCTATTAGTTTCAAATTTTGTGGTTATCTTTTTCCTGCTAAACCAACATATATAGTGAAAATGAATCACTTTGGCCCATAAATACAAAATTTCTTATCAACTCGACCACAGCTCTATATTTTGGGTGCAGATTTTGTAATTTTCTTCGTTAGCACTAAACCAATTTAATATATTGTTTAAATGCGTTATTTTAGTGAGCAAACTTAGAATTCATTAATATCTTGATTACTCACTGCCTATCGGATACTGGCATAACTTCAAACCATCGTGTCCACAAAACCTTGTGCAAATACGACCTCAATCAGTAAAGTCGTTCAGAACTTAGCCATAATTAAAAGGTGCATTAACTATTCTACATATATAAAAGCTCATACCGTTCGATTCATCAAAAGCCTAGTAGCTTTTGAATTCAGTATCGATACTATCTAAGGCTTCTGCTACCGGGATAGCTTTACAACATAATAAACACGATACGAATTCCGCACAAGGGAGTGGGTGCAATAAATTGTTTGGACAATATTAATCGTTGGCACGGGATAATAATTGTAATTCACCTCTCGACCTACACCGCAAACGAGTTTCGCAATAAAACTGATTTATATGTGAGGCAATCCTAAATCCTTTTCACATATAAATATTTCAATACAAAGGTAAACATTGAAGGTTAAGTTCTGTTGGCTCGTGATCTCGTCGACTACTTCTACTAGAATATAATTCAGAGCTCGTCCTCATGAAATCGCTCCTAACATTATATAGTGAAAAATAGGATTAAGTACGAGTGTTTATTTCTATCGAATTACGAAGCAGCCTGATTCTTATATGATGTACTTGTAAGTAGGTACACAGATTGCTAGAAATAAAGACCGTCAAGACACTAGTGATTCCCCTGCCGTTGCGGGTGTCCTTGGGCAGTGGTGATCGCCTGCTCCCTAGTGGCCGACATGCTGGTTTGCCCCTTAAAAATCCTTTAAAAAATCCTATTGAGAACATAATTGAAGTCATGGTCACGTTTACATTCAGTACAGTTAGGGTTTTTAGTTTGTGATCTGTGTCGTGGCTCGAACCTGGATTGGTATTCGAGTTGTACTCCGTGTGATTCTTCAAGGTTAGGTTAAAAATCGCGCCAAAATTGGCTTCAAAGAGCAGTCTCACACGAGTGGAATTATTAGCACAAAATATTTACTTATAGGCAGAAGACTATTAAAACAAGTTTCATAGACAAAATCGACATCAATTTTCCTTTTAGGACGAAGGCTCTTTAAATTATTTTAAATATTAATTATACGTAACTATGAAAGAAAAACAAATATTTAAAGTACCGCACATTTAAGTTCTTTAAAATATATGAATGGTTCTTACCATATATAAACGCGGCTAAATATATTTACAACTATTTGAATTTCCGAGTCAATACGCAAATTATTAATTGACAAAAACGACGATGACGCATAGACAGACCTAACACCAGAACGGGGTTTCGTTTTGACCTTTCGATTACCGAAACTCAAAAAAGTATCGGGAACGCCGCGGATGCTTCATTGAAAAGCGCAAAAATGTAAATCGCGACTTTCGCTTCACGAGAATACATATTCCCAAACGAGCTACCCCGAGAGTGGGACCGGAACGACACGGCAGCGCCGGGCCGAAATCCGTCGCGTAATAACGCCGGCTTAATTAAAACAACGGCGAAGGACGCGCCAAAAAAATTACACCGCCCCCGTTTTCGTTAGGTATAATATGGACGCGTGAAATCTGCGTCTCACGCGCGCATTACGCGAAATTACCGCGTCAAACGGGCAAAAAATGCCCCTAATCCCCCCCACCGCGCTCTCGCCCCTACACAAACTGGGCAAGCATAATGGCCGGCTGAATATCAACGGAACCTTATGTTCTTAGAGTTAAATAGCACTTATGCCGCCCCTGTGAATATTAATGTTTGAGCTGGGTTAATTAACGTGTGTCCCCCTTTTTTTTTTAGGGAAATAATTTGTGCTAGCATCGTGTACTATTGTTCTAGGTTGGAGTATAATTTTTAAATGGATTATTAAATAAAATGCTATCGCATAAACGCGAGTCGAATTCGCGTGGAGAAGGTTCCGTACGATAAATACATTATTTACCTACCATGTTTCTTTTTGATCTGTAACAAATTCGTGTGTGGTAATTAAAAAAACTGCGTATGTAAGTGTATACACACACAACATTGAATATGTATCATATTATTTTAATTGCAGAGACTTTTTGAAAATTCTTTCGTTGTCTGTAAGTAAAGGTTTATTTTCTGTATTTTTCTTAATATTTTAAGCTCAGTAGTATCAATAATTAGAAGGAAAGGGTCAATTTTCATCTGTTTTCTTAAATAAAACAATTTATTTAATTTGAAACAAATGTGATGAAAATATGAATATTCGAAAGCCTTACAACAAGTATTTTTATTAGATATGTTACATAATACGTTTGCAAAATACATATTATTTTAAATTCTAATAGTTTTCTTTTTTATCGCATTTGTGTTTAGATCACAGAAATACATATCATATATAATTATAATCGGTATAATAGAATAGTAATACGCAGTAGGTAAGAATATGTATTCTTTGCATAAGAGTGTGTATTTTATTGCGATTTGGAACAGACTGGATGTAAGAGACAAGCAGACAGACAAGAGAGTGATTTCCTTTTAACGAGTTTCAAAATTAAATATAATACATTGAAAAATTGACAATGAAAATAGAGGTTGTTTGAATATAAAATAATTAATAGCACAATAACAGGCAATGGGAAACTACTTAATATCTTTACTGAACAATTTTGATCATCAGCGATGTAAAATTTTAGTATAATTAACAATAAAATACGAAGTAGCATTAATTGTATTGTAATAATATATAAATAATACATAATGTATAAACCGGTAAGAGAAATAAATCCTATTTCGTAACTTCTATAAAATACATTCAACCATTTTATATTTAAACAAAACTTTACGAAAAAATTTCTTTTTATTTTTATTCCTAAGATAATTATTAAATATAATGATTATTTGACTTAGCCCTAAAATAAAATTATAGTTAAAAATATTTTTCATAAATGCCTTCAAACAGACGGCCAAATAAACTCTCATATTTTTTAAATATAATAATGCAATAAAATATAAATAAGTAAAAAAATTATTCTTTTACAAAATTATTTAATTAACTAAAAAAATATTTAAAATGTTGTTAGTTGTAGTAGTAGTAGTAGTTAATTACAAAAAAAGAAAAATTTAATAAAAAGCCCATATCATCAGTAGAAGGATAAATTTCCAATGAATATTACAAAATATAATATGTACCAATGTATGGATGACAAACTTTCTTTTATATTTTTGATTTTATTAATTAATTACCATACTTCTACAATATTTTATGATATACAAATATAATAATATGATTCATATATCATTTTTTTTTAATTTATGTTAGTAACGACAAATACAGTTTACAGGTTGGCTGTTACATGCTTACTAGTGATGGCGCTCTTGTAACAAAACGTAGTGATATCAAATATTTTTTTTTAAATCATTGTAATAGATATGATATAAAAAATACGTATTATATAATCATAAATGTATATAAGTATAATAAAATATTATTTTAGATTTTCATTCTGAAAAATTTCATAATTGGTTTGTGAAATAGAATTTATTTGTCCGACTATTGCAGGGTATCCATCTATTTGGTGTAAATGCCAAATTTATACATGTACCCTAAGCATATACAAAGTACGAAATTATTATAGTTAAGTGTTAATATATACATTTTTATATTTAGTAACACTAATGTACGAAAATATTCTACGGAACCGCTTTAGCGCTTTTAATTGATCGCAACCTACTTGTAAACGCACCGATTGCCGTTGCCGAAAGGAAATTGACTCGTCAAGGCTCGAATTCTGGTAAATATATATATATATATATTTGGCGTATGTATATAATAAACATATATATTACAAATCTCTTGGTGAGTGGTCTCAAGCATTCTCTTAGTATAAACAAGAACATGTGTCATTTATGAAAACAATGATGTCCACATGTCACGTTAGACGTAAACAAATAACATTCATTGTAATCTGGAACATTCTAACCAATCAAAATGCTTAAATATGTAAACACCCGCCCAAGCGTTTTGAGATAAAAAAATATCAGTTATAATTTTTTAATACACTTTTACAGGGAATTCCCCTTTCTCTTTTTGAATTATTTCCTGATGCGCATTTCGTAACAATATTACAGTAGCATAACATACGTATTAAAATTGGGGCATTAAACTTAAGCTACTATTTACTGATCAGGATTTACTGTTTTTAGAACAAAGGGTTTTACGTCTGAAACGATTGTACGTCTGGCGTTTTGTTATTCTTTACATGTTTTCTATTTTACGTTCGTAATTCATCCGGACGTTTATATCGTTTTTATTATCGCGCTAAATAAATTCTTATAAAAGCTATAAAATATAACGATGGAAGCCGTTACAAAGTAGTATCATTATTTCACCCGTATACGACTGTGCTGTAGAATAACGTTTAAATTATTTTTCGATTATATATCTATACGTGGTTAAACTATGTAAAACTGATTTATTTGTATAATTTACTTCTATGATAATGGTGATGATATTTTCATAATGGCATTGTTTTATGAAAAGAAAGCTCATCGTAAACGGCAAAATTAATAGAAATATAAAAGGAATGAAAATGCGAAATAAACTAAGCGCTACTTATTATGGCTTCATATATTTTAAACTTAGTAAAAAAAATATTACAGTCGATTAAAATCATCTTATCAACTCATGCTTACATTCTGGAATTGTTTAGAGATTCACATATCAATTAGGATATTATTGTTACAGTGGTAATGAAATGGCAACATTTTAGAAATTCTCTTGCTGACAATGACGTTGTTACCTAACAGGCGATATAGACACGAAGTCAAAGAAGAAGTAAGCATATGATTATATTCAGCATAACGGTGTTGTAGAAGAACGATACCGATACTTATCACTTTTTAATCGTTATGTGGCTACAAAATAGCTATCCATTTTTTTCTAAGCTAAATCGCATTATCACCATATAATCTATAAAAAAAAATGCAATTCAGGTATTTCTAATTAACGCCGCTCATTGCATAAATATCACAGATCCTTGCGCAGGACCAACCCCGCTTTCCGTAACGTAGATCTCGTGTCGTCTAGACTTCGTCCCGTCCCAGCGGTGTCTTTGGTGTGCCTTGAAACTGATTCAAATTCGTATTTATATTGATTTTATGATGCATTGATGGATCTGTTGGTATTTCGACATTTCATAGGCGGGAGTTAGCACCTGTTGTATGGCGGCTATTCGTTAGTCTGACTACTACTACAATATTGTAAAGAGAGAAAAAGAGAAAGGTTGTCTTTAATCTTAAGGCGAAATAACAATGGAATAGAACGACCGATTCGATTTTCAGAAGATTACATACGTTTAATCAACGTTTCGTTATATTCAAACAATCGTTTTGACTTGTGGTAAGTACGTTTGTACGATGTAGGTAATACTCTTGAATACAATAAATAAAACACTGATATAGTTGTTTTCTCTTATGATTAGAGTTGCCATTACGAATTTGAAAGCTGTTAATTTTAATAAGCAGCCGTTGCAGATTGCTTTTGCAATACGATTTGGAAAATTTCACAATTCTGGACAACAACGGCATAACCATAACGGTAGTATTATGTTTCAGGATAACGTGAAACAGTTTTATAATTCTTTGTGAGGGACAAAATGTAGCAATTGTCCACGCGCAGTGCACCATTTGCGGTCATAGATTGCAATCTTAGCTTTTGTACCTATTGCGTATCATGCAAAATTAAAGTCAAGCATTGGAACGAGATATATGTATATTAAAGTTGTATATTTGAAGCCCACGTTATTAGTCAGTTAATTTAAATAACGTCCATAAATCCGTTTTAATGCGAAATTGACTGATATTGAAATACATAAGTGAACTATATAATTATAATAATAAGTGAATTTAAAATGAAATTATCGTCTTATTTTAAACAACGAATTTGATTAAAAAATACTCTATTTTCTACTATTTGTCTAGAAATATATATTATTTTCAATATCGAGCCGTATCACGTCACAATAATGCAGTTATATTAGGAATTATTTTAAGAAGCGTTCCCTTCTTAGATTTTTTAATAATTATCTTACAGTTTGTACATTTGTACGTATGGCGGATGTTTGCAGGTGGTCGTGGTCAAATAAGAAAGTAATATCGAGCAATAGATTTCTTTTACAGATTTTATGACAATAATTTGCAAGCGTTAAAAATTAATAAATCAATTAAATCCATTTATTTTTATGTCTTTTATTCAGTGCTCTGTGATATTGTACGTCATCAAAATGCTATGGCATTCCGGTAACGGAGTGTGGGTATACGAGCTGTAAGAGGGCAAATATGAAATACGCTAAGGCCTCAGGACTGGCTTTTAAATTTATATTTGTACCTTGTACTTCTTGAAGATACATACATACCTATTCAAAATTTTAGATCGCACCAAACACATTACCATAAAAAACATACACGCTTAGAGATCTATGTATAAAATACAAAATAATAAATCACATCTCGAAATTAGAGTGTAACAAAAAAAAAATTAGGTACACAGCTCTCATATACGTGATAAAGTTTAAATTGTTCGAGTTTGTTGCGTTCACGAGTTCGTAATTAATAGTTGTAACGAATTTGTCGCCAACAAGTGTGTAGGTATAGGTTGGACGATAACAATTAATTTGTTCCCTTAAAACCTCCCTGGGCTCCCTGTTCATCGTGAGCTGGTTCGTCGTATTTTAGGTGCTTACGTAATCTCGGTATTAATTAATCTGAGTCGTTGAACTGCGCGTTTACGTAATCGCTGAGATTTTTTCTCATAGGACAGTGTTCGATGAGAACATTGTTTAATGTTAGAATATTCTATAACTAGACGTCATCCGCGGCTCTGCCCGCGTGGAAATTCTTTCATTTTTCGTATCGACCAATCCCGCCGTCCACTACTCCCACAATTTATACCGATTTCGGTCTCAATCTTGACTCCGGTTCTGTTTTCGATTCGATTCCGATGAAATTATACCAGAAAGAACCCATACTCAAAGACTGAAAACAAACGTACTGCTGTCATTTTTTTTTTATTATGAAACGGTCTCACTCACGCTCCTGATCTCCGTGTCAGGCTGATGTTGTACTTGACCCTCTCTTGAACAAGTCCGTAAGCAGTTATCAATAGGCATACACGAACAATTAATTAATAATTTTCGCGAGCGATGCCGAGAGCGAAATTTAGTATCTTTTTAAATTACAAGCCGACATATTATCCTGTCATATAAGCATTAATGCTAAAAAGTTTTATTAAAATCCATTCAGGAGTTTTTGCTCAAAAGAGTAACAAACATACATCAATCCTCACAAACTTTTGCGTACATAATACTATTAGGATAACATCGTGTTTTGGGTCTGATAGTGGTCAGATTACAGACCTGAATCGCTACGATCTAGAGAAATCCATCATCGTGAGCGAGAACGTAACGAACAAGTAAAAAAATATTTAAAAAAAATATCAGAAGCGATCGACTCGACAAGTGTGATTGCCGCTTTCGGTCGCACGGGCGTGATTTGAAAAGCGACAAATATACGAGTCGACCGCTCGCCGTTCGACCAAAAAACGATTTTACTCACCGATTTGTTCAGATTTAACGAGATAGCGCGCTCCCGCCGCCGGACGGCGAGCTATAAAAAAAATCACACTCGTCCTTATATCTATCAAGCATAAATCGTCTCGCTCGTTTGAGCTTTGAGCTTTGCTTAAACCATGTTTGATTCATGATCCACAAAATGATCTTTCGTGTAGCGGTACTTGCTCATAATCGGGCCGCACCTGATTTGACTCATTAGGTATGGTCACATTAATTTTTTGCTGACTGGCTGTCGTATAATTAAATTCTAAACGGAGCTAACGAGTGGAATAAGTCATGTACTAGTAGTGCAATTATTTTAGAACAATCAACTTAAACTGACAATGTTTATGGTTGTAAACTAAAAGCTGTGACTTCTTGTAAGTTTTATTTTCCTTATTTCTAATTTTCCTATTAGAAATAAGGAAACTATTTAACTTGTTATTCTAATATCTTTTATTTTATCTATATCCAATACTGCTTAATAGTGACAAGGTTTTAATATCTTTTGAACAAACGTTCACCCGTTGTCTGCTATTGTAAAAAGTATAGGAATTGGTATTTACTGGTTTTTCTTAAGAAAATTCGAAATGAACCAAATGTAATACATGACCTTATACGATAAATCTGGGAAACATGAAAAAAAAATTGGGTGCGTGTACTTATGTACGCGCGTGAGAAGTTATACTTGTTCGGGAAGATATACAAACGAGCCCAAACTCGATGGGGTTGCGTTGTTTAATTACGGAGTTCCTATGGCCACCTTCCAGCTCCATCATCAGACTCTGGTTACCATATAGCACCAAAGTACTCGTCAAGACGAATCAAACGAGCCCAAACTCGATGGGGTTGCGTCGTTTAATTACGGAGTTCCATGGCCACCTTCCAGCTCCATCATCAGACTCTGGTTACCATATAGTACCAAAGTACTCGTCAAGACGAATCAAACGAGCCCAAACTCGATGGGGTTGCGTTGTTTAATTACAGAGTTCCTATGGCCACCTTCCAGCTCCATCATCAGACTCTGGTTACCATATAGCACCAAAGTACTTGGCAAGACGAATCAAACGAGCCCAAACTCGATGGGGTTGCGTCGTTTCATTACGGAGTTCCTATGGCCACCTTCCAGCTCCATCATCAGATCAGCTCTATGTCATAATAATATTGCATTGTCATGCGATTTATACATGCATGCAAAATTTCATTTAAATTTTAAAAATTAAATAAATAAATTTTTATTTTCTTATATTAAATGTACATAAATTCTCTCATTATTCGAAATTCGAATTCTAAGCGGGCAGCTTCAATCTGTTAACTTTGTGTCACACAATCTTAAAATTTCACTCTCATTATTTTTTCATAACGCGCCTAAAGAAGTATAACTTCAAAATTCGGGTTTTTTTGCAGTTCATTAATGACTTTTATACCATAGATACCAAACGGCGTTATATATTCTCACACGCGCATGCGCACATGTATTCGAAAATGCTACACACGCATGACTACACGCACGCTCGGAGACGTGCATACACACGCAGGCAAATGGACAATGATTGTGAGTCATTGTGTGTGATTGTGAGTGATCGCTTCTTTTTACTATTCCTTGTGCCATCATTTTTCCGATTATGTTATTTTATTTTACAGCAGCATGCAACAAGTTTATTTATTTCAAGATAAAATGAAGCCCGTTCCGAGATTTAACGAAATTGCTAGATGCGTACCGTTAAAACGTGGAATGTGACTGACTTTAAAGGCGGAATGCTTAGGTACCTATTACTCGGAGTTTCCTCGAAACATCTGGTTTTCCTGCTAAAAACTGAAGTATTTCTACTGGGACGTGTATAAAACGTTTTAAAAGTATAAAATTCTGTATAATTTTTTTTCCAAGCTTACGCATCAAAGACCAGATATTTTGTCCATATATAAATTCAGTTTGTAACGAATTCATGAAATTGTTGTATTATATATTTTTTTTCCGTATTGAATGTATTATGATATAATTTAAAAAGAATATAATATGACATACACATATTTAGTTTTATAAATAGCTGTTCGGAAACGGATAAGGCTAACGTAAATTTGTACTTTGATAAATATTAGCTGTTCCAATTTATTTGTTATAGATGTCTTCTCTGGAAATTGGAAATCAAAAACAAAATACACATTATTGTATTGTAACAAATTAATTTATGACATAAATTACAGATGGCACTATCTAAATAAAATATGTGGGTAAATTTTGCATATTATTATATCACGTATTTTTGGAAATTCTTATAAAGAACACTCAGAGCCCTTGCAGATCGAAAGTGTAGATATATTTATTACTTGCAAATTGCATTTCGCGTCCTCGTTCTCAAATCTAAGTACGTGAATTGTGTAAGATTTTTGATAAACGGGCACCCACAAAAATGATTTCTCCTCTGAAACTAAATTCTTTATTGTCCTTGATTCGATCTGTTTCATTATATTATGTAATACATTTTAGGTTGCATACCGGTTTTGTGTTTATTTATACAAAAACGGATTATGTTAATACAAATTCACTAGGGGAAAAGGCTAATTAAAAAGTTCCTAAAAAATCGCAGACATTAAATTATAAGTGATTACGTGAAATCGGATCTCAAGAGACACATTTATTCTTGAGTTTACAACTTGAGTTGGAATTTATTGGACAATAGGGATATCAATATGGAGTTTTTTTTAAAGCCGCCCATCTCGTTTCTGTTTTGCCATTAAATTTACATTTGATTAAATAATATGTAGACATTTCGCTTGGTTCATTTAAGTTTTTATGTTTGAGCCTTGTCCAAGTTATATCACATTATCTGTTTATTTATTTAATTGAAGTGTACACTTACACTATTTACTTTTTGCTTCATGGTTCGTCCCCGTCGAAACATAATTAATTCCATCTTATTGTATGCCAATTCCAGTTAAACGTATATATTAATCTCGTCGACAACCCTCATACAGATCTCGATTCTGAATTTTAATCGAGATTCGAGAAAATCGAGAATTTTACTTCATACTCCACTATTGCTCCACCCTTGGTTTCAACATCGGCCTCGCTTTCTATAGCGATCCCAATTTTAAAGCTAATCTTGGTGCTCGCTTGCACATCGATAGCATCAGTAACCGATCGACATTAAAAAGTAAGGCACTGAAACAGCTAACTTTTTAAAAGTTCAAACACCGACAATCCTGGTTCATTTTTGACTTTTTCCTTTCATTTTTCAGTGGTTACCCTCGACAAACATTTTCTTGCAGGAATAGAATGTTTTCCTCCGATAAAATACAATTATTTCAATATTTTCCCGACGGTCTGTAACGGATCATGCGTTTAATGAAACAAAAAGATTCCGTTCTCATATTTTTCATTAGCAATTATAACTATCAACTATATAACGTTTCGGGACGTCTCTTTGATGGATTGAATTAATACCTAATTTAAAATCGCGCTCCTATCGTATCGGATTTCGCTGAAAGCTCCGCTATCGCGTTACACGGCCGCGTTAAAAGAAAGTTAATCCGAGAACATTAATCTTAATGAGAATAATGTTGTTTATCATCTTCACGGATTTCTTTGTGCTGCCGCGGACGTCGAAGCCCAGAGGTGCGGTTGTTCGCCGGGGACTGGATAATTTCCGAAGTCGTCCGCGAAATGCGCAAGTATTCACGCAAGGGTAATTTAACCTGCGACAAAAGAGAAAACGATGCGGACAACCGTGTCGCAACTTACAGGTGAAAAATGTGATAGGCACTTTGATACCGGTTGCCTGCGACCTGTAGAGAACCACCGAATACTAGAACTGCAGTTCAGAGATTTGTTGTGAAGATATGAGAGTATGTCTCGATGCTGAATGGGTGTGAAATTTGTTTAAGAAAATTGTGTCCTGATTTTATGGTGAAATTGTGCCCTATTCTGTTTTACACGTGTTTAGAAACTGCCACACCTACAGCCGTTTCACTACACTATATGCTTATTTATTTCAATGTTTACATAATAATTACATTATAATTGTTTACAATATTGTACATATTCCGCGGTGTTCGGTTCAACAATAAATGCGTATTTTTTGTTACGCTGTATGTAAAGTACCTCGTCCTTGCTACTTTGGAATATATATTCGTTCTAGTCAATGAAACACATCACTGTTTGTCTGAACGGAGCCGGGTAAGTTTACATATATGCACGTCTCTACACTCTTAACACTCCTTACGCCCTGGTGGATGTGACTGTCTACGTTTTCCTAAGAATGTGCCTAGATGGCATTAAACGTACGAACTAAGATAAATAAACAATTAACACTTGTTTAGGTGTTTGGTATCTGTCAATCCTTTCGAATCAATATTTAACCAGTTGGATAGGAATTCGTGATGGAAAAACAGATTCGAGGGTCATAGGTGGGTTGCATGCTGCATGTTAATGCATGTTGCAGACAGCGAATTAACACTTCACACAATAAGATACCTGTTCAGCACCTGTTCAATGCATGAAACAATATACAGCATGAAACAGTAATACACTTTAATATTTATGTGTTATCAAATATATAATAAGCATAATTATAATGATTACGACATTAATTTATACAAAACGAAGTTATCCTACGTTTTATGTTATGCTACAATATTAATGTGTCATATGCATAAATTTTAAGCAAAAATATGTTTTGCACAAAAACAAGATAAAATATTATTTATGAAATCGTTTTCGATATCTATTCGTTACAACCATTTTTCTCTCCGAAGCGTTTCGAAAAATAAAACTGTAATTTTAAATAGGTATAGTTAGTAATAAATCTGCAACCGACTTTCATAGTTCATTTATTAACTTTATTCGATGGTAAAATAACAAGAAAAGCGAATAAAAATGCAAAATGAACACACTGTCTTCATGATTAGGTAACCGTGTCAAGTTTTCATCATTGCGCACTTGAGTCATACTCACGTGGAGGGCTAGGACCGTAGCCCTTCACGGCGGTCAAGTGCGGGTTAAGGGCTGCCGACGGCCGTCGCCGCCGCAATTACACGCGGTCTAATGGACTTTCAAATCGTTGTCGAACCAAGTGGACTAGTGTTCCGCTTTGCAAATCATTTATTTTTTGACTAATTACAAATTCTGTTACAGTTTTATTTAACAGCGTATATTTTAAAGGTTTATGAAGCATATACATTATTTGTAATATACGGAATGATCGAAGATTATTTTCGTATTATATACTTTAGTAGAATGACAATCGTATTTCGCTCTGCAACTTTTGAGTTTGTCGTGGGAATATGATGATTTTTTAAGAAAAATGTTACTTATGTTCGTTTTCAACATAAAATAATTAGATAATATACTTACATACACTATGTTATATGCAAAATTTATATACTACCCATTCTCACTTTATTAATCGTACGTAGTGCCATCTGTTTTGGAATTAGTTTACTTAACTAACTTACTTAACGTGACGTAACGTAACGTAACGTCGACAGTTATTATTCTAAAGAAGTCATTTGTATAGACAAACTTGAAAAGCAAAACCTCATTATGCATAAATTGCCATCAAAATTGTTAAAGCCGTTTTTTAGATATTGATGTATAAATTTATAAATAAAATAAAAAGATTTGTGTTCTATTTTTATTTGATTTTAAGTAAATAAAACGTAGAAATAACAGGGCTGCGTGTACGATCCGTCCGCTCGATCGCCATGCCAGTTGACAAGTGCCGAGTGGGCGGGTCGCAAATGGATACACATTTATTATACGGCCAACATCACAATACGATATTTATGGCAGTCAAAAGATAATTGCTATCATTTTAATCGTTTTTCATGAACACAAATGCCGGTGCTTATTATCTGCGTTTGTTTCTAAAGGAATCTTTGAATATTTTCGTAAATCGAGCGGGAGAAGATGATCCTTGATAGTTTTTTTCTTAAGACTAATGGTATGCAAAATTGTTTAACTTTATAGAATACGTTCACGTTTTTTTTAAATTAAATATTCTACTAGATGATATGTTGCAGTGTTACATTGCGACAAATCCACCTTTTGAACATGAAATTTCACAAATTTCTATTTATCTCTGAATGTCGAGAAATTTATGATCAATTTCCCAATATCTGATCAAACTGAAATCCTATAGACACGCGGAGATTCGTTGAAAACGCAACTCATTATCGTGAAGTTTTAATGCAACCAATATCGTTTTCTGAATTTAGTCAGTGCTACGGGCGACGATACTCAAATATATGGCTGATTAAGTTGTCTTATATACATAACAGTTGAACTGTAATTGCATAAGATAATCGCGTTTAAAAGTGTATAAGTAATTCTATGAGTAAATGAATATCGAAGCATGTAAGGCTGATTAGAATATTGTAATTCGATCGTTATTGCAGTAAAGTGTATAGTTGTACAGTTTCGCTTATAGAATAATACATAATATTGTCGTAAAGGAATATGAATTAGTTATAGGCCGCCGTGCCCGTAATAGACATATAGCGTGTAAAATTGTAAAAACGTTTTATTTCGTATATATATATATATACATGTACATAGTGATATAAATTGATTTCAGTAGTATTTTCAATTTGTATTAATAATAATGTAATAAAATATAAAGGATACAAATTTGTAAAATGCATGATGCAATCTCGCTAGGTATTGCATCATCCTGGTGTGAAAGAGATACGAAGAATGAGATAGAGATACACAACAGGTGGGAGGGATAGGCGTTGCGGATACCTAGGTAGGATTTGAGTGTGAATTATATAATGACATTTGGAATTCCTTTTATTTTTCCTAAAATAGATGAACACATTCGGTTCATCAGGACATAATCGCTCTACTAGACTATTAGTATATTCTAGGACTGGATAGGCATATAAGCGGATCGTGTGGTGGCAGCATGGAATCGTATGGCTATATGACCCAGTTACAGTACAACTAGGCTTTTAGGGCATACAGCTAGCTCGCTATCATATAGGAGTTTCATATGAAAGATAATAATAGGGAAAAATTAAAAGGAAACGGGATCGTAAGAAACTCACGGTGTCCGCGCGTGACATCCGAAATTATAGTGGATAACACGGGCACGGCCAAGGATGTAAATATATGAACTGTAAATAATTATTATATAGTTTTTTGTACATTTTGTTGTATATTTATAATATGATAATAAAGAAAGAGAAAGCAGATCTTCTCCGGGGCACTGGTCAGCCGTACGGTAGAGGGGGTAATGCACTTCCATCTACATAAGCTGGAGCACGTCCAGCCTAATTTCAGGTGCAGTGTGTCTCAGTGCTCCTTGTGCTCATATCTTTGTGTTATGTGTGCACGTGTGCTCCAAGCCACAGCAAGAGCAGTGAAGTGTGCAGAGTGACGAGTCTGCAACATAATTCTTGATGGTGACAGCAACCGGTTCACATCCGGTCATTCTATCACTCACGAACCGCCGTGACCCCGTCTCGGTGGGGTCGCGCCGAGTGTTGTGTGCGCGTCGCGTATCGCGTTCACTCCGGCGTTTTCGTTTGCGACCTTACCGTGTCGTGGTTGTGTCCCGTGTCCTCTTTTTTCAGATTTCGCTCGTATCGACGACCCGGCTCGCGAGCCCCATGGTCGTTGCGTCGCGGCATTCTTTGCTACATGAAATGAAACTTTGTGAGGTGAGTGCATGCGAGTGTGGAATGGATGATGAGGACCTGCATTACGTTTTGTGGGCATGTCCTTTTATATGAGGAACCGCGTAAAAAGAAGCTGGATCGCCTGGTTTGAAAAACAATGGACGCGGTTTACTACAATGAGCTCGTTTTGTGCAAGGTGAACTCGACGGGCTTTTAGAATACATGACACAGATTACGCAGCGGTCGGAAAAGAACAGTATTTTAAAAAACTGTCGAAGCCCAAAGGCTGTACATGTATTGTCAAGCCCTAATCAAATCAAAGCCTATAAAATATAATCAAAGCTCTAAAGGAAAAGTTGCATAAAAGAATATGGAAATGAATAAAGAATAACTTGTAAAAAGCATGAGGAACAGTGGGGTTGGATTTATTGGTACCTCATGGCGCTTCTACCATTCGGCCCGTATGACCTAGATGTCGAAGGGACCATGACAGGTTGTAAAATTGTCCTCCCCCTGCCTCTTTCAAGCAGTCATACCAAATGTCGGACTCCAAATGGAGGTCGATGTCAATCCACGTAAGGAGACCACTAAACGGCCATCCGACTGTCGGAAGAATCTAAGTGCCAATAGACCGATGATTTTAACGACGGAGACTTTACCGAAGTCCAAAGCGAAAAGACGCGACGAGTCTGCCTTGAAACCATCGGAATTATCACTTACGGGCCCGACTACTGCCTTTACTCCGGCGCAGCCTAAAAGGTCCTAAGGGAAGCCTCCATGGTCGCACCCCCTTCTGTATATGCGACCGCAAAGCCCGCGCAGTTATTTTCGACTCATGCACCTTCCTGGCGATACGCAGGTAATAAGAAGTTATCCCAAACTTCCACTGCATCACAGTCAGCAGGGGTCAAAAATTCGAAATAAACAAATAATCATACAAAGGCGGCCGCGACTACCAAGACTATCGTGACGAAGCTGACATCACTGCCCCCCCCCCCTCTGCGTCGTGTGGTCCGAAGCCACCTACAGTGTTCATACAGCGCAAGGATCGGGGGACTGAGCTACGCAAAAAATGCGTAAAGAAAAATATCAATTTCTCGCAAGCACGCAATTCCGCTAGGGATTAAAGTTGCAAGCGAAAACCATTGCAGATTTTAGAAATATGCAAAATCTCTTCGTAACTTAAGGTTACGATTTTATGCCAGGTGTGAAATTATGGTTGCCTTTAGGGGATTATTAAGGAAATATCAGTCGAGGAGATCAAGGACGACCTCCGTTCTCAAAATTACCTGGTGCAGTCAGTCCGTCGTACACTAAATCGATACCTTGAGCTCTTTGACCTGATTTTGATCATCTCAAGGGAATGGTTTTAGTGGATAAAAATCCCACATAACCCGGTTTCTAGGTCGTGGCGGGTATCTTTTGTCTGAGATTTCCACTCTTACGAAAACAAAAAGGCCTAATTTGTCAATTCGAGTGACGCAGAACCTCGAGAGAAGCAGCGTCCACCGAAAAGGAAGAAGCCAGTGTGTGTGAACAGTGTAACGACGACGGCATCTTTCCTGTGAAGGAATATCCGTCCTCCACAGTCAATTTCTATTAACTAGAAGAATTTTGGATTTTTCAACGGTTAATAGAATCGACTTGAAGATGTATATACTTTTAATTTTGAAACAAATTATCATTTCTAAAATTTTACTTCATCGGAATAGCTACTTTTTAAATTTTCTGATAAAAGCATCTTATTTTACATCATTTTAAAAACGCAATTAGTAAACGAATAGAATTTAAGTGGAGTGCCATTTGATAGATAAATAATTACTTTTGGTTCTGAAAAATTCGTAATTATTCAATACGAATTACCCTAAGTTTGTTCTAAGTCATTTGACCATTAGTGATTTGTCTTTAATTACGTGAATTGTATCTACTTAAAGCCATACTATTAACAATTAGAAATATGGTTTATACGACCGAATGACTGTTTTGAAAATAAACAAACCAATTGACATAATATTTCATTTGAAAAATCATTCAAATGAGCTCCTCTCTCAGTAATCAGACTCATAAGACATACCAAAACTAGCCAAGCCAGTGTTGAGCCATGCGCAGTGTAGGATTCCGTACTTGCCCGTCACAATATGTGGGTTTAGAAGGAAGCTTTTTGTTTGATACTATGAACTTATTATCAACTTTAAGGCTTAACAGTTAATAAAGTTTAAAACGGGCCTACATAAGACAGGAATTAAAAATGTAACATTTCATATTTTTAAAATTTTACATGGTACATAAACTTGTATTTCCTACCTGTTTTAAACAGCTAACAACGTGATCTAAGTAATTTTCAATGGAGTTTGCACGAAATTTTTCTTTTTACATCTACAAGTCTATCTTATAAGTTCGTCAACTATTACTCTTAAACTTAAGTCTACTTAGCTATGATAGTATTCATTTTAACTAAAGTCGTTAATTTTTTCAAATATTCAAGAATGACCATTCAGCGAGTACTTTAAAACTTAATATTTCGCAAACGGATCTCCAAAAAATGGTTTTCACAGACCCGCAATGTTTTCTAATGAGCTATGCAACGACACTTCCGACGATGACATGGGATAGACTACTAAAAAACATTTATTCTCACTTCACGTGTAGAGGACATATCCTAAAAAAATTTTCAAGGTTTTATTCTACCACTTTATCGGCGCGATTAATATTCATACTTATACCATGTTAATTATAAGTTTCTAGTTCTAAGAGTATCTGAGCTAAACCGCGGACAGACAGACAGACGGACATGGCGAAATTGGGATTCCTTTTGGAATATAGAACCCTAAAAATGATGTTTGAGAGAGTCTCGAAAAAAAAGACAAGTTATCTCTAATTAAAGAGGTATTCAATGTATTCAAATAGCTTAAAGATTTAAATGTATAAAGTTGTGGAATTTATGCGAATTATTGGTGTAAACAGTATTTATAGCAATCAATTGTTTATTTTTCTCGGCATTGTGTTTGATAAATGTGGTCAATAGCTTATGCGTATGAGTTTTTAAATATGTGAAAACTTTATTTTTGTTGCATTTATATTTTTGCACCTTGAATGTAGTAAGGATTAAATTTTGAAGGAATTTAATATACTATTTTTTATCATCGCATAATGTCATATCATATCATATTATATATCGTATCATAATATTAGCAAATATTATTATATTACCACATATTACCAAATATGGAAAAGTCAGTACCCTGCACATTTGGTGTACATTAAAATTATGCACTTTTTGGATGCGACAGAATGAAAACGTAAAACTGACTGACTGTTTTACACGTAAAATGCGAAGTAGTTTTTGGTGCATCTACCCTAAGTCAAAATAAACATCTGGTGGTCCCAAATGTTTGTTTTCACCTACGCTCGAAGTGCGGATTTCTCTACTTTGTTTTCCTTAACCATTAGCTGTGATATAGTTGAATAAACATAGAATGTACTTAAACATAGAAAAGTGATTGTTTAATAAATAAATAAGCTTATTATAGAACATATGTAAAATGTACTACAAAATTATTAAATATATATATTTTTGCAGAACTAATAATAATTATTGGTAATAATTTTCATTGTTATTTTATTTTCATTTATTATTTTATTTCAATTAATATAATGTTCACAAATAATTTAATTATGCATAAATTATTAAAAATGGCATTGTTTTTCATTTCGAAATATATTTCCTATGTATAATAGAAACTGAAAGCAACCCGCAAAATATACAAGCAAATTGTGAAGTTTCAAGCTTTCGCATATTCTCTTAAGTAAATTGAACTTATTCATAGCGAGATATCTCCTTCCTTCAACATTTCCCGAAATAAAGTACAACTTTATCTCACAATTCAGCGCTTTGAAACCTTTATAAGACCCGTGACCTTTTTAGCTTATTACGAAAGCATTATCTACTCACCTTCTCATTTTACATCTACATATTTCTTGTTTAATCTTCGTACACTAAAGGATGGGACAATATTTTATTTGTTTTATTCATTAATCTGATACTACCACTTTTAATGTGATTAACATGAAAAATAACATCGCATTAAAAATCACAATACCAGACTCCTTAAAAATTAATTATAAAGTTCTAGCGTTGTAAGACATAAAATAGTAAAATCATGATTATTTTTAACAATTTTGAAAAATTCAATACTATAGCTGTAGAGAGTGCATACTGGGGATGCAGTATCAAAACTGAACCATCCATTATTAATTTTTGAGTATCTGTTAACATTGTATTTTAGCATTACGAGAACAAAATAATATATAAGAAGTATGGTCTACAATCTATTTTTATAAAAAAATTTGTCTGTTTGTAAAGGCTCATCTTCAATACAGATGAACGGATTGCGACCACATTTTAGATTCTGAATTGTCTCTTTTGGAAAGTGAGATAGGGCACTTCTTGTATAAAAAAAGCGTATAAACAATAGGAAAATACCAGCAATGTTTAAAGGAGTACCAAGATCGGTATCGGGAATTAGAATAGAAAGCACGACTGTGGCCGTAACTGAGACTTGGATTGGGATAGAATGAAATTATTATCGAATTTCAGTAGACGTCTGCGCATTCAAATATTTATGTCCTACCTTTATAGAAGGAAAGACAAGTGCTTCTAAATGTAATAGGAAAGCCAAGTTTCTAAGAAGATTTTCTTATATGAAAATGTAGATCCTACCTGCCGAAAGGCAGAGTAGCGTTGGTTCGCTTTAGTTTTCTTCATGAGTAATTTAGAAAAAATCAAATCATGATTTTTTTTGCTAAGAAAAGAACACTCACAGCCTTAGAATTCAAAGTTTAAATACGAATTATTGCTATTGACAGATGACAAGTCAATGAATATAAAAAAAAATCGCAAAAAGTTCAAAATAGAAGCTTTTTAATTATGTTTTATAATTTATAGTTTGAATGCAATTAAAAAGGAAAAGAATCGAGTTTAATAATGAGACAATTATAATTTTATTGCCATACGATATTTTGTTCGGGACATGTTATTAAATTGTTTATTTACGAGGCAACTTAATTCAGTATTCATTGAGTACAATCAATAATATACGTTATGAGGTATTATAAGAAACAGATAGACAAACTTCTCGGGAGGATTTTCAATTAATAACATTTGACGAAGAGATTAAAAGCAGAAGTGGTAACGAAACTAAGCAACATTCTACACACTTATGATTTAGTTATTGTACCGGCTGTACATCAAATTCAATAGTATTTTAAATACTTTAGGTTAATAACAATATTGTATAATTACATGCAAATTAGACGTGTGCCGTGTGCGATTGGATTTGAAGGTACACTCGTTTTTTTTATTCGCTAGATCGCGGCTGCCGCACATGCGCTCTGTTTGTATAAATGGAGGTGTCCGATGTTACCTCGCAACGGCATTAACAGTTAAGTGCAAAACTGATTGAAGTAATTCTCAATCAAACCTTGAAGTATTTCGCAAAGGTAAAAATATTTAAAGGCAAAAGTTTAAAATGTCCCCGTTCAGGTGATGAGTTTCGTTAAGATGTTCTTTAGACTCGGCAATCGGCGCGTGCCGTGCGGTTGTAAATTCCGAGAGCTCGCCTCATAAAAATAATATCGCAGCGGGCGCGTCGTAAACGTGGAGTTAGCTCACCAGATGGCGCCGCGACGGGTTCCGATTTATAATTAACTTCCGTACAATAAAATAGTCTAATAATTTACGTCAGTCATGCACGATGTTAATGCTTTCGTGACGATTTCAGTGACATAATGATGCATTTTGGGCGGTCGATGTTTCCTATTATATTGTAGTACGCACAGATAGACAAAGATAACAATTAAGAATATATTCCGGCTTTTTATTCAACAATAAATATATGATTTTTAATAATATATTTTATTCAACAATAAGTATATTTTATTCAACAATAATTATATTTTATTCAACAATAATGATTGGGCTATAAAAAGCGTAGTTTAGTATATTCATAGAAATGTTAATACGAGCATTAGGCATCTAGAAATCAACCTTCGAAAGTATTCGTATTTTTTACGGTCCTTTTTGCAAACGGACCCTCGTCTACTCTGTATCTTTTTATATACGTATTTTATAGACATATACTTTATATATAATGTTCCATTTTGCCTCTTCTATTACGAAATACTAATTAGTCATGCATATTCTAACAACTACATGTGGCCTTGTGACACGTTAATTTACAAGTAATGTTACAAAAGCGTAAATAAATGATTTGGTGTCCTAAAAGCATTTAAGCTGTTCTGCCACTGCGGTCTACGTGTTACGAGTGTGAATATCTCATAGTAGTATATGTTAATCCACGAAATACTAATGGTTGAATACTAAAACGTCACTCAAATCAATCACATTTTAAATGGGATTCACAAAGAGCACTTAAATATTTAAGACCGTGATCATTTGAGAGCCTCTTATCTGATTGATTAATGGCAACGTTTACGAATAGAGTTCGTTCTCGATCACATTTTCTTTTAATTTATTGTTAAAATGACGTTTTACACAGCATTCTATGAATAAAGAAATAATTTGAAATAGGAAACGCTAATGATAAATATAATCATTCAGCTGATTTAATTGAGGATTAGTTAAATAATACATCGACCGTTGAACAGCTTTTGAGTGATGTTACAGTATACTTTTTCTGATTGAAAGGCATATTTAGATTCACTCAATTTGAGTTACCTTTAGGTTTGAGAATTCTTTAGTTTCACGTTTGAGAGTTTGAAATTATAGTTTAAAGATGTCTCAAATAGTTAAGCGTGTCTTAAATATTTGAGTGAGGTTGCAGTATTGTTCAGTTTTTCAAATATTTAACAATGATATCTTTTGAGAAAATCAAACAATCTGAATGTGCGTCATTTGTTGAGCTTACAATTTACCTTTTTTTTTTAAATAAAGGCTTTGAAACCATATTTTTTTGTGAAAACCTTTTTTTATAAACTTTCGACAACCATATATATCTTTTCAAAAATATAATCGGTTTTGGAAAAACTTAGGACGAATTCTTTAGCTGTGAGATCTAGATAATGAACTATTCACAAAAATAATTAAATTTGAAATCTCATAGAGTTATAGAAAATAAAAAATACGACAAAAACCTACTTACTAAAATAATTATTTACATATCTATATATACAAAAAGGCCTGATTGACTGACTAACTAACTTCTCAACGCTCAGCCTTTGGATGTAGAAAGCTGGAATTTTGCATGGGAATTTCGTTTGGGATTTAAACGAAACGAGGGAGGAAGAAAATTTAAAAATTTGGTTTTGATTTATTTTTGGTTACAACTTCATTTTTGTGAAGTTGTTTTATACTTACAATTTCTTGGGAAAAAGTAAGGAATGAAACACTTTTTATATTCAGTTCTTTGATAAAAACATTAAATACAAATAATAAGATTTGGCTAATAATAAAATAAATGGAGATACGTTTTTTAAGCTTTCGCAGCAAATTTTAGAATTTGTTGCCGACTTCGTGCACGTACTACTATTGTACCAATTCTAAAATTCCTTCACTAATGGATAGCTATACTGTCCCCGAAACACTAGCATTCGCTCGAAAAACAAAGATTAAGCGAAACTAGTGCCGATTGTAAAATCGTTGTAAAATGTGGTGTAAATAACGAACATTTCGTGAAAAAAAGCCAGGATAAAATGAGCAAATACGTAAATAACAAATATATATCTACATTAAAAAAAACTATAAAAAAATGAAGTAAACGTCATAAAAATACTAAACTACTATATAACCTAATACTTTCACGGGAAATAGAAAATTTATATAAACGCTGTCGCGATAATTCTGACAGTAGATGTAACTAAGAAAAAATGTTTGCTCTGACGCGTTTGATACTTTTCTTTCTTTATGTTTGTGTTGCTCGCTTACTAATACAGATGGATTTTAACATATATGTCTTTGCAAATATTCATAATTTCCTTCTTTTTTTTACTATGCCAAAGTGACTATAACAAAAATAAATCATTGGAAATACATATACTTATAAGTAATATAGACAAAACCTTAATAAATGCTCGGCCAGATTACAAGCGTTGTCGCGATGGGAGGCTGACCGCGCAGTGCAGCATCTACGCGTCAATTGTTCTAATGCTGTCAGTACGATATGTCTACGTAATAGCGTAATATGTTCTAAACTATTTTTCTCATAAACGGCTACTATAATCACTGTGCTTGCTTTGGTAAAATTGTTTTATAAGGAGTGGAGATTATGAATATTTGCGCAAAGATGCAAAATAATATCTATCTTGTATAAACGATGCTCCTTCAACGATGTCGCACTGCCGTATCGTATATATTCCCTTGCTATTGGGCACTATGAGGTTTCTAACTAAGCTTAAAATTAAATATCTTTTAATTTACTGCGTCGATATCGATTAAATAAATGCCAGAAATTAAATTTTACGTCATTAAGTGCTAAATTAATAAATGAATCAACAATCAGACTTAAATTTAAAAATCATTCTCGTATTCCAAAAAATCTTCTAATATTTAGTCTTCACGTCTTCCGTTATTTTTTTTACTATAAATGTATGTTGTGCGTAGACGCCGAAAGTTTACAATTTTATTACATGCACAGATGCATCATTTTACAAGAGGAGTGCCGAAAAACTTCATGTTTCTTATAAAACGTGCACTGCGGTCAATTTCAATTCCCCATACTATGCATACGGCACGTAGCAAATATAGCTATTAGGAGATAGATATACGTTGCTACGTTGTGGTATGGTATCACGTGTAAATAAACCAATTGTATTTGAGCCTAATATGTAATCTGTTAATGGAGCCAGAGATTAGGAACAAGCACTACAAATGAGCTGGCATGGCTGCCTCCCATTATGGCTAGTCGCTTAGAATATTGATGCTCGGCGTGAGATCATACGAGTTTCCGTAGATTATTGTTATGGTAAGTGGGCGGCGAACACAATTTAGGAAACAACGTATTCCCAAAACCACGAACAAATCGCAGTCCATGGAGTTTTTAATAAAACTGAATTTCTTCTTTAATAATTTTCAGTTTCATTTTTTAACAAACTATCAGATTTATCAATTTATCTATATATTTTATAACTAAAAATATCAATAACATGATGTATTAGAATATATTAAACACAAATTAAACGACGTAAACAAAGATTTGAATAATTAAAATAAGTATTTAAATAGTGATTAAAAACGAAATAATTTCTTTTTTCGTATTTTTTTAAAGAAGTCATATAATTTGTAGTCCAATGTGTTTATGTACTTTAAATATTACACATATATATATATATATATATATATATATATATATATATATATATACATATGTAATATTTAAAGTGCATATGTATACATTAAGAGAATTTGTACATAAACAATATTAATTTATCTCTATATTTAAGCTACTTAATACGTAATATAACTCATTTTGTGAGCAGAACTAGGAACGAACATTAGATGAAAATTAAGTTTCCCACAATTAATTAATTTAATTTAATAATATTTTTTATCAATGTTAATTTTTTATCAGTTTTGTCGACATTAATGAACAACATATCACTTACTCAGATTAAAAATTATCGATTCATGATGTAATTATATCGCTAAATAAAGTTATTTATAACTATTATTATGCATAACGCGTTCGCCATACGTAGAAAATATACGATACGATCAAGCCAGAATAATGATGTGGGAAAATGAATAGCAGAATAAATATTTTAAAATCGAAGTAACAGTGTTGTTAACTAATGATTGAACATTTAATAAAAAATTACAAATGGTAATAAAGGCTTTTTTTACTTTAGGGTACATTAAATTAATTGCCGTAAAATTATATTTTTTGCTGGTTTAACTATTTTTAATTTATAATAATTAAACGAATACAAAGATACCACGTAGTTTAAAGATCTTTTTTACTCAAAATAGCTCAGATGATAATAAAATAGTTAATTTATTTAAAAACCACATCTTAAATTGATTTGCTTAATCATTTTCACTTAAACTACTACCCGTGGCATATTTTATTATCATCAGAACAACCCTCCCATCAATATTTTAATAAAAATGGGTGTTTTATTTTTGAGAAACACAATTGGTTGCTCTGATAAAGAAATCGTACAATTTTACGATTGAAAAAATGATCAACTTTATTCAAATACAAATAAAGTTTTATCACTAATGTGTCCCATAATAATGCAACTTTCATGTTACCTTAATACGTAACCGTACAACTTATTATTTTATTTAAGGAACTACGACACTTTTAGGAAGACACTAAAATTACAAATTTATGTTGAATTGAATTAGAGTAATAATATCTTCTAAATGTTTTCGATTTGTGTTTTTTTTTTTGTTGCTTTCAGCAATTTGGAATGCCCTGTTGGATACAGGTCTTTCGTCTAGATTTCTAGAAAAACTGATTCTGCAGCACCTATAAATGTATAGTTGACGACGATACTTGTAAAGTAGTCAAACAATCCGATAGGAAAACGCCTTACGCTGTAAGGCCATCGATATATTCTGACCGTTAAAGAAGCCTTCTTTTGTATCAGCTCGCAGTTCTGCTAGCAATGTTTCGTGACTTATTGTCCTCTACCTTGCTTCTCACACTCCCTGATGCTATAAGTTATGCTGATTACTGCAGCTCTGTTTCATTTCGTAGGGATGAATATAAAGTCACAGTGAACACTTCAGCTTAGATGAGCTGTTCCAGTTACAACAAGCAACTTTCGATTTGTTAAGAAATCCAATCATCAAGGAGCTATATGCGCCATTCTTGAATATCATCGTTTGGCCGTTTTTTGACGTGCCACATCATAATCGCAAATCCAAACATAAGTCTGGTTGTCTATAACGACGTTCTAAGTAAATAATTTTAAAAAAAGAAGAAAAAGGAGATTACGATCATTGAAAGTATTATAAGCTTGTATCAGGTTTTGATCACCCCACTGCTGAGGCATACAATCTCACGATCTATTTAATTAAGATTGAGGGCTTCAGCACTCTATGGTGGTCTAGTGCGGGTCGAGGGCAGTCAACCACAGCAACGCCCTTAACCACTGAGCTGGTACCGCTGTAAATATATTGTAAGCTTAGTATTTTTATGTATAGCAAAAATAACACATAACGTGAATCTTATACGTTTCTTTCCACTCAAATTCGATTTCACTACAAATTAGTATTCCATGTACTTATTGGGAACAAGGTTTTATTAATCAATTATCAAAATTGTTTATGAGTTTTGTCTCTTTGGATCACTATTCACAAGTGTTCGTTTTACAATTTACCATTTTTCCGAATAAGAATATTAAAGAAGACGCACGCACTATGGTTTCATAAGACACCGGTATATTACATTTTCTAACAAATAAAATGCAATACCTAATATGCTATGTTTGATTTTCATAGCGTTCATTTCAAAAATCTTACTTTATGTTGAGAAATATAAAAATATATGCTTTAATTTAAAACTATCCATCCACGATTGGTACAGGTAATTTTTGCATTAATTCATTTTTCTCTAAAAGGCTGGGCGAGTATGAATAGAGGTATGAAATATTAAGAAGTTCACGATGACAGTTGCTAGATGATTTACTGTAAAAAAAAATCGGTCGAGTGTGTGTCAGTCCACGCACAGTATAGGGTTGCGCAAATTTAGAAAGGACTTTTGTTTCATACTACGAACCTATTATTTGAATTCACGGTTTAACGGCCTATAACGTCTAAAATCAGGCCTAAATACGACGGTTGTTAAGGATGTTATATATATAACGAAATTAAAAGAAAAACTAGGTATCACAGCTTAGTTGGCTTTGCAAGTTAACGAGTATTATTCGAACAATTTACAAAATATACTTAAAAAGTAAAAATTAGAATTTGGTAGAGGTTCCTCTGAAAATTATTTATATGACGTGGTTGTGCAAAATTTATGTATATTGCTGTCGTGAATTCTTTCACATTCAAGACTAACCATTGACGGGGCGTGAGGTCCCCCCTCACCTGATACTAACAAAACCTTAACCACCTTAAAAACCTTAAAGCTTAATATTTCGCAAACTGAACCCTAAATCGAAAAATAGTTTTCACGAACTCACAATGATTTTAATATCATAAACGAGAAAAAAATCATTCACACAACGCGTAAGGGAGGTACCCAAAAATTTTTTTTTTAAGTTTAATTCTATAACTTACTCGGCGTGATGATTAATATGTATACCCGTACAAAATTACAGCTTTCTACTAATAAGAGTCTCTGAGGTAAGTTGCGGACAGACAGACAAACGGACGGACGGGTGGGAGGACATGTCGAAATTATAAGGGTTCCATGCTTACTACGGAACTCTAAAGACAGAAATGATTCCAACACTCGGATTCCTACACATATACCCTCTAGCGATGGCTTTAGTATATTTCGCAGGGCAATAAAACGGAGGCCTGATAGGCAGTGTGCTGATCCCTTTATCTTTTATGTGGAAGCAGTTTATTCTTTTTTCTTTATCTATGACCAAAACAATAAGTATAAACAGAGAAATCTAGTATAAAAGCAAAATATGTACATATTATTTTTCTGAGGTTTGATTTTTCTATCGTTTTACAAGTCTCAGTATTTATTGTTATGTCACGTTTTAACTGTCGCTCTAGGATTAATTTCGTGAAATACGACGGTAATGAGTAAACAGGACATAAAAAAACGCTATTAAATTTACTATACAATAAGATTCTTCGGTGCAGCCTACGACTTTCGATTGTGGGGCAGCGTGTTGGAGGAAAAAAAAAAAGATAAAGGAGAAAAAGAAAGACCTAGCTTTCAACTGCGCTTTTCTAAAAATACTGCAATGAATATTCGTTGCACAATTTAAACAATTAAATAGTCATGTTTCATGTGTACAATATAAATATATGATTTATTTATAAACAGTTCGTTATAGGAGTACCTGTGTTAGCGGTAATTGCGTTAAGTATTAATAATCAATTTCTCTAGATGGTGTTATGATTCTTTCAAAATTTGGGGTCATTTCTTTTTAAACGCCGTATTAGTTATTTATTTCTATAATAAATTCGCAAGTATTAATAATTAATGATTTCCTGCTCTATCAACACACTATATTTTAAATATTTTATTTATATTATGCAAAATAACTTCACTAGTTTTCTTTATCTATTGCATGTTATAGTACTCCTAAATCATCTTGACCGGGTTGAATATAGCCCGAGTTACGTCGCAATAATTACAATTGGATTTTGGCGGAAAGTTTGCGGTATGAGGGGACAGGGTAAATGCTAGCCGCCCCCTGCAGCCTGCGATGGTGTTTTTTAATTAATTATAATTAACATAAAATCAAACATAGTTTTTTTTGCTAATTATACCGGCGCGAACTCGCACTCGCTCCAACTTCAGCGCGGTCAAGATCTTTCGAGCGTACTGTACATATTATTGGCAATTACTGTGATGGTCGTTTTTATATTATTGTGTCAGGTTTTGTCACCCCATAGTATGATTTTCCCATCATTTTATCATTCTACGCTGGTCCAATACGTTTTTGAAGCTGTTAAACACCGTTTTTACCAATGCGGCGACAAGGACTGGGAGACAACTGTGATCTCCTAGGCACGAAGGGAGTGATTTAGTATCTTTTAAGTTGAAAATTACTCGTCAATTCACCCATATTGGTTAGTCGGACTGGATTCGAACGTAGTAACTTTTGGTTCAAAAACAACACTTTGACCACTTAACAATCATTACAGTCTTTCTATATAATTTGTACTGATTTTATTTTATGCATTCTGTGGTACGAATAGAGATTTTGTTTTAGGGAATAAAGTTTATTTTCAGACGTAAGGAGCTATCGCGTAAGTGTTTATAGACATTCCCCAAAACCATTAAAAGGGCCAAGTGTAATTGGACCTTTACTCTTAACCAAATTACATGTTCCGTGCAGTAATTTATTTATTCGTATGGCTTAAATAGTTTATCTCTCTTGACAATTTTTTTTCAACTGAATTTATATAGTTCGTGAAAGTTATGTCTCTTATCCAAAATCAAAATAGTTTTGGATTAAATTCACAGTGACTGTCGGATGGATACAGATTAATAGAATGGGTGCTATGTAAACGTGCCGTACGCACAAATGAAAAAAATACAAAACTCTCATATGATAACCCGTGTGTTTTTTTGTTTTTGTCATGAGTAATTTTCTCCGAATTTACTGGAACGATTACGTCAAAAAGTTGAAAAGTAAAAAACCGTAATTGAATTTTTATGATAAAAATACAGAAATGCAATGTAAATAAATGAATTTTGAACATGAAGGTCACTTTTGGGCAAACTAGAAACACATAATAAAAAAGTCTTAAAAACTGCACTGTGTACATATCATGAAAGGTCTGTTGTTGGTTCCAAGTACATATGTTTACATTTTATAATTTTCAACTATAGTATTGACCATTTCTTCTCTTATCTATGAAATTACTGAGCTAAATATTTTGAAAGAAATTAAAAAATACGAAAAATAGTTCATAACGGAAAAATCTATAAGAAGTCTATAAACTAGAAATAAGATGATAAATTTCACAAAATTGTTCATTAAAACTTACATCGGTTTGTAGTGCATTTGTTTGAGTTATTATACATAAGTTTGAGGCAAATTATAACTAAAAAAAAACTTGTATCATATATTTACCGTAGACAACGCTCTCCATGCGAGTTCACTTCACTTTGTCTGGTTTTTAAAATGTAACTAAAAGCACTAAAAATTATTAAAAAGCACTAAATATCGATATCGATATGAAAAGATTTTAATATCATTTTCCACGATGTTGATCCAGACTTGTGTCGGGATGAAAATAAAAGGTAGATCGTAAATAGTCATTTGCTGACTGCCGCCACGCGGACGAGACCGCTGCTCTCGAACGATTGTTTTATACTAAATCAAATTTCACCGTCCATCTCTAGCTTTATCAGTGGGATACACAATAACGTTATATATCCGAAGTGACCGCTACAGCAATGACCCAATTCTGGACGGCAGCGCGTGAGGGCGTGCCGAGTGCCGGCCCAGTAAATCTTCGAGAGATATAGCCCGCTACACGATTAACCCGACCGCTACTTACCTCAAAACTTGCCTTAAATTATCCGTGAACTTGATCGGTAGAGCGGATCTATCCTCCCTTTTCGAGAACAATGTGGGGTTCGAGGGAGGGAAAAGACGAAGGGATCGGAACCGAACGGGACTTTTACGTTCTTACTGAAATTAAGTGCTAACGACGTTACTTTTAGTGCTAGGAGATGGGAAGATTTTTTGGGAACAAAGTTCGCTAACGCGGCTTGCGGTAAGAGTTGGATGGTGGAAATCGTAACAAAACGGACAACGTTATTCCCCCTCCATTCGAATCTCCCTCTCCATCACTCTCTCTCTCTGTCTTTGTTGTTATTATTTAGTACTATTTAGTATTTTTTTATTTAATTCATAATTCACTATTCTATATCTAATTTTTAATTAATTAATATGCCTTCTAGACCATTAAACGAAACCCTTTGGTTTCATTTCTTTTTTTGCGTTATTCATATTAAAAAAAACTTCATTCCTGATGGGAGTCCGCCGACCACATATTTTCTTTTTGACTTGACCCCCCTATATGTGTGCTAATGAAAGGTAAAATGCTCATACGTCTATTTAAATAATTTTTGAATATTTCTATAGCCTGTAGTGCACTGAACGTATGAACAGAGAAATTTGCCCGTAAAAATAGTGTGTCGGCAGCAGAGTCAAACATCCATTACTTTGAGACGCCCACGTCAGTTACACGACCCTCGCAGGTGACGCGGCATCATCAGCTTCTAAAACTTTGTAAGCAGTTAAAGTTCAGATAGATATTTTTTTCGTGATTGGATTATTGCACGCCGAAAAGAAGATAATCGGTATTATTATTTCATAGCTTATGGAAATATTGAATTGAATTGGAAGTCGAGGTCGACTTGTTCGATTAATGTTTGTGTTGATACTTCGTCAACCAGGAAGAAATTATGGAAAGGTTCTCTTAGGACTTATTCAGTCTGTAGTCAAGAAACTCCTGAATTCCAAATTCTAAACCCATTAAAAACGGGTTAAACTTGAAGGTTTCTGCATTAAACTGTGAAAACCCACTGACGATATATTTAGTGATGTTTTCGTGATGATCCGACAAACAGACAAGTGAAAAAGCTAAAATTCATAGTTTTGAATACATAGAAATAACATCGCTACAGTTTTGTAATATATATTGAAGTTCAGATTATTATGATTTATACAAAGGGACAAGTGAGATTTTATAATAAAAAAATTGAAATAGTAATTATGTTTAAAATAAAAAATGTTTTATTGCTCTATTTTATGATTAATTTTTGAATTTAATTGCAATGATAGATGAAATAGAATACATATATAAAGCTGTTATCGTTCAACTCCGATGCCGTTCCACTGATCACCATGAGAATCGGCACGTATAATGTTTTAAATTTTTCCATAAAAGGATTTTTGTACTATCCACTTGTAACTCCACACCAGGCAGCGCTGCACTATATCAATTTCTATACTGTTGAACCATTGGCCATAAAATTTTGCATGTATATGTATTTTTTATTGGAAAAGATTTTGCACTATCTCCTTTGATTCGACACCACCTGGTGTGTCGTATCAAAACAAATGTGTCTGCAACGTACCAAATTCTATATACCGTTCTACCGATCCACAAAAAATTAGTACCAACTATATTTGAACGTGGAAAATGTAAAGTAAAATATTTATTCCATAATTTTTTTGTAAGACATAAACAGGACCGCTGTGGGTATCGACAATGAAAAAAATTTACATTTAGATCTAAACCGAGATCAAATTCGAGAAGATGGCGATCAGGACTTTTATTTCATGATAGGGTGATATAAAATATTAAGGTACTCATTTTATATCTGCGTGGGCGAAGCCGCGAGTGAAAGCTAGTGTTTCGTGATGCTTCTTATAATGCATATTGAACATTTACATTTACTATAAATAATATAAAATAACTTTATCACATCGTTAATTCATAATTACGGCGATATTTCATGCATTTTTCAAGGCCTTTCATTAGCAATGAAAATAAGTATAAAAGATTAAGTTTAAAATAAAAGTTAAAGTGATATCATAAGTTAATATATGTTCAGGATACAAGTAACGCATTTCCAAAATTCGCCATTTAATACATACTGTAGGAGAGGACATCGGAACTGAATTTTCTTACTTGAGTAGACCATAAATCGATGCTTTTACAACCCATATACGACCCACCGCTGGCCACAGGTATCCTTTGAGAAAGGATATTAGGCCCTAATCCTCGGGTCTTGCCTTAATTCGTGTTCGGACATTCACAGGTCTTAAAGGATCCCGATGGAACTTATCAGATATTAAGTACTGAATCATTAGAACAACGTTATATGTTTTAAAGATATAATACGACCCGTAAACTTCGGTAATATGTTCGTTTCGCGATAATACTAAAATTTATTACTTATACTGCAAAGACGCCGAGTGTTCAACTTCAATAAAGCTTTTAGATAACCAAAAAGTCTTAAAATTTTTTGCTATTTGAATTCCGTTTTTATATTGAATTTTTCATTTAAGTTATTTCTATTTAACGTCACTTTTATAAGTTATGATTATTACCACTTTGTTTTTATTTTAAGAGGTCCCTGAAAAGAAACTTGTTATTAGAATGTAGTTTTTTTACATAAAAGTGGTTTACATAAATTAACATAAAATCACGGATAGCAACAATGTACACATTCAATTGTTAATATAGCTTACTACGTTTGTGCATACCGCTGGAAATAAAAAAAAATCTTTCAGTCGTTTACTGATATATTAATTTTTGCTAAAATTTAGCGTTCAGGATATAAGTACAATAATGTACGAAGTATAATTCTCATCTTAAAAGAAAATGGACATGTTTCTTGAATATTATTACATAAACATGAATAGAATACGGAGTCGGAAAAATTATTAATATAAACTTCACATCGAGAAATCCATGAGCGAGGTAACTTTTCAGGACTTGTACCGAGAAGAGAAAGCTTTCACGACGCACGAATTCGACAGAACCGGATTTCGCCGTGGCGGCGGTAAATTCAACAAGTCAGCTTCATAACGACGACAAATCTGAATTCCTCACGTAAATTCGTAATTGAAAGCGCTTGTATCGCGCGCCGTGCGAAATTAACGATCGGCCCTTTCGGCTTATTAGTATGCCGGGTGCCTGGAAATGTGTCACATAGGCATTAAAAATGTATTATCGAAATACGGATCCATAAAATAAGTATGTATATTTGATTTGTTATGTACCGCAGAGGTATATACATAGTATGTAAATGAACAACATCATGACACTTTTTTCTATTATGAAATATCGTATTCCAATTAAATTAAAGCGTAATAAGAAAAACCAGACGATCTTTTCAAAAAGAATAATTGAGGTCAGATAGAAATATTAGGTTTTATTACGGAGACAAGCGATGCGGTGCTGTTCATTAACATACTGTATAATTAAGGAGTATGAAGTAAAATAACGTCTAGCATTTAGTAGTAGAAAGCGGCTTCTGGCTACCAATCTGGGATGGAATAATCAGATAACTCGTGGTGGACAGTTGTGACTCTAACGTGCCAGTGTGCTATTTTGATTTTTAATCCACCTGTGAAGTATAGCTACAATAAAACAATTGCAACTATAAATAATTGTGCGCCTAGCATAACGCAATAAAATAGTATGTCTCTATAATGTTATCCTTCTCACGCCATCATAATGAATAAAAGGATTATCCCATAGAAAGATTCTTGTCTAAGGCGTCCTGTTAGGCCTTCAGGTTTGCATTTTCTCATGAAATAATAACTCTTCATGTGTTATTGACATTAAAGGATATTTTTATATATACATACGATGAAACGCATAAATAAAATAGCTTAATAAGATAAAAATTATAGAATACTAATCGAACCTGACATTCTTTGCCCTGCCAGTGTATATGACGTCTATATAAATAAATTGAATTTTGTTTATTTATATATTAGTACGTCAAGCTTAAGGCATTTACGGCTTTTTTAAAAGAAATCAGACAATTGTCCACATAAATTTGATATTATTTTATAGATAATTGCTTGCTGCAAACACTTTTTTCAAATGTGGTGAAAAAGGCCCGGAATAATTTCGAAACATAGTGTATAAATTGTGATCAAAGACAATGATGATATTTACTGCATGAGGAAAATTTTGTGAAAAAGCGCTAGTAGAATTGTTTCGAAAGCATTTTTGCATATAAGGATACAGATTAAGATGACATTGTTATTGCAACTGAATATTCTTCATCATCATCAAACCAATATATGATGTATGATGAAAATAAAAGTCAAAATACGATGGATGAAATTATGAAAGTATTAAAATGTATGAAAGTTCGAAAAGCTGCCGAATATGCTAGGGTTTCGTCAGAGATGCTGAGGGGCAGTGAGGATGTAGTGGCAACCTTGCTACAACAGCTCTTTAATAAAAAGTGGAAAAACCGTAGGGTATCTAATGACTGGCGCAAAGCCGTTATTGTACCCTTCTCTAAAAGGAAAGGCTCAGGGTATGTTAGCTCAAAATATCGCCCTGTAAGCCTCCTCAGCGTCGTTGACAAACTGTATTCGAAAAGTATTATTGAAAGACTTGTGAATGGGACTGAAAACAAGAACTGGGATGTACAAGCGAAATTTCGATAAGGAAAAGGGTGTACGGACCAAGTTTTTTTTCTGCGTAAAATTACGGAAAAGTTTTAATGATGGACAAAAGATTTTATTAGTTTCATGGATTTCAAAAAACTTTAAGATAGTGTGAAAAGAAATGATCATAGAGAACCTTATCCATGCATGGTGTGAGTAGCTGATTGATACAGAAACTGCAATTGCATATAGGGCTCCAGTGTTTGCATCAGAATGAATGGGGCATAATATGGCCCTTTGTATAATATGGTCCTTTATTGTATTGTTTGGCGTCATAAGGACAAATTAGTGTTAGAATTTGCTGGCTGGTAAGGAGGGATGTGTCGGGAGGAGGGTTATGAAAAATAGAGTAGAGCGAAGTAGGAAGGTCTTTTAAATAAACTACCACTATTTACTGAGTGGCGGTAATTTTTTTCTATGTTTTTTCATTCAAACTATTTTCAACCTTTTAGACTGTATATATTTTCGCACTCTTTTTAAATCCCTTTATTTTGATACTCCTTTCGAGGATCTTTAAAAAAAAACTTTTTTACCTCGCATATTAAAACGCAGAAAATCTGCCATTTTGAGTTTTTAATAATTTTATGTACCGGTGACACTCGCGCCATCAAGAAAAATCTAATGACCAATCAGTAATCAAATTTGGTTGAGCCGTTGAGTGGTTAAGAGCGGACTTAGGAACGGACATACATACATATAGGTCAAATATATAACCCTCCTTTTGGGTTTCTACGCGGTCGGGTAAAAATAGGTCCAAACAGAATTTAATCAGTACTATTACTCTGTTACGACGTAGGTTGGTTTATATCAGGTATGGGCAACTTTTGATATGTTGTGGGCCAAACTTTAGTGTGCAAATACATTCTCGGGACGACACGTTCAAAAATTAAAGCATTTTAAAGTAGTGTTTTAAGATAGTGTTCATAATTTTTAGTGATAGAGATCAGACATGAATTTTTTTCAAAATGTCTCGCAGTCCGGATCAAATCTTACAGCGGGCCGTTCCTTGCCCGCATGGTTTATATTTTCCAATGAATTTCGTGGGCTAGTGGATTTGGTTAGAACCAATTTTAGATCTAGTAACCTAAGTTACTAGATCTAAAATTATTTAAAGTTAATTAAAATTATTTATCATTAACAATTTACAAATAGCCATAACATTTGTAAATTTATTTATTTACCCAATTGTTTGTACACCCGTAATCGTCCCTTATGGTTGTGTAGGGACTACAGCATGTAAAAGGTTTGTATGTAACAGGTGTAACTAATTATTGTATTAGTGCATAATACTAGTAGATGCTGTCTGCCTGCGGGTAATTTTAGATTATGAAAGCAAATTAAAAAAAATTACCAAGAATATATGAAATTCGAAAAGTAAGTTTACTATCTGCAAAAGATCTTGGATCGAATAGCCAAATTCTCACATAAATACATTCAGTAGTTATTAAGTGACGCTCGGACAAAGAAAAGATTTTTCTTTAGATAAATTTTAGGAAGACAAAAATAAATCAAATCCGTTAAGAAAACGACAGGTATGCTATATAGATAGTAAAAATGAAGTTTAAATTATGAAAATATAGAAGCTTCGAAGCAAAAGCTTTTAAACGCACCCTCAAGATTAATGGCAGGTCTGAAGGGGATGAATAACGTAACGACATAAACTCGGTTTTACTAAGGGCGTAATAAATCCTTTTGTGTTACAGCCAACTTCATTATAGTTGGTAGGATTTTGAAAGGTATTTCTTGTTTTGTCTAGAAGATACAGTACAGAAGATTACACATATATTTACTACATAACATACGTCATTATTTGGGTGACTGTAATAAAGTACGTATAATAAAATTTGGTAGTTGAAGTCTTTGAAAAGGAATTGTGTCAAAGATAAAATGAAGAAATAAAACGAAAGAAAGAACAATAACTATTTTCCTTTAGCGTTTATGAAATAAATAAATAAGTAATAAACAGTAAAGTCGTATGATAAAAGGTTATATTTACATGTCTAAAAATTTCTATTATACGTATTAAAAATATTAAATATATCTATAATCAATAAAACCATTGATATCATTAATGTTCAAAAGTTAATTTTTAATAATATAAATTCGATGTCTTTCTAAAATACTCATCAGAACGTTATTCTTATAATATTATTCATATAAAATCACGGCTAAACGAATTGTAATGAAATTTTACGTGTATTTACATTATGTGCTGAAAGTTGATACAAAATTTTCAATCATAAAAGCACTGTAAACGCTAAAACGGTGATGAGTTATTACTGAGAGTAATGTCTAACAGAGGACCAAGATTGGCATCCGGATTAACCAAGCATTACTATTTCTATTTACTGGTGTACTAGATTAAAATTATTCACGAATTTTCTTTAATAATTTTCATCTGGAACACCTTTCTATAAATGGTTCTTGAAAAGTGCCTCTAAAATGTTAAAACCATGTATTTAAAAGGATGTATGTCGTCAATACTAAAAAAAATATGGTAACGGTTGACTCTGCAGGCCATCCGTAAAAAATTCCAATATGATATTTTTTGACGTGTTTTTTGAAATATTTGAGCTATAAATATTTTCTAAGAGCTTTAGAGCTTGAAAATTTGAAAGACGGTTGACCGTCTATAATAAGAAATAAACATCTTATTTCTTTCGAGCTCAAAGCGTTCAAAAATAAAGTAGCGATAAATCATTGAGTTCGTTACGCTCAAAGATTAATTTTCGTGTTTTTTTTTTCAAGTTCTGCGAGTTCTTCGAGTTCAAAACTTTATAAATATTAGTTTACAAACCTTTTTGTTTAATTCTTCAACTACTCTATACCTTTTGAACGCTTTGTTTGATTTTGATCTGGTTTATGGCACCCTACGCAGTTATATAAACAGAAAAAGATGACTTAATACCGAACATCTATTAAGAATTACGTTATTTTGAAAAAACCGAAAAACCCTTTTTCAGAATTTTCCAATAACGACGTTTCTCGAACAAACCCATTAATTTTGATGCAGTTTGCAACTATTAGTGTTGTTTTTTAAGCAGAAAAGATATCAGTAGTTAAATTTTGGAATTTTTCGGTAGATTAGTTTAATAAATATTCTACAAAAATGCTTTTAGAATATTTTTGTAAGAAGCACACACACTCGCACACACCACATACAGACGTCACTCGGAAAATGGAAAATAATTAAAATAAATTCCTAGGATCCTAAAATGTCAAGATCTGCTGAAAATTCAATTTTGGCAAATTAGAATGAAACAGTATCTTTCCCATTTTCATAGCGGGTAATCAAAAAAAAGTTGTTTTTAAATATTCCGACTACGGCATGTTTTGAACACGTTTTTCAATTTTGGTCTGATTTGTCGCATTTGGCGTAATTTTTTGAGCAAAAACGATGACCGAGTTCTCAACGTCATTCCATCAAGTATATCCCATACATTTTTAAAAACCTTTTTTTTTATTCTTCCCTAATCGAGAGATATGTCTTCCGAACAAAAAAACTGATCTTGATGCAAATTGTGTCGATCAATATTTTTTAAGTACAATAACTACATAGTTTGATTTTAAAATTTATCGATGCAGAAGTTTAAAAAATATTCTAAAATAACACTTTTAAAAAGATTTTCTCCAATAATATCTCTTGGACAAATAAATAAATTTTAATGTTTTTAGCAACAGTCAACTTTGCTTTTTAAGGAAAACACCTGGACAGAATTTTTAATTTATCCGTAGAGCAGTTTACAAAATATTGTGAAAAATACCTTTTGATAAATTTTCCACCAACGATATTTCTTGAACCAATCAACCGATTGTATTGCAGTCTATAGAAATTGATGCAACTGCTTGTGGAAAAGAGTTGATTAGATTTTATAGATATTTATATATATTTTTCCTGCTCAGTATACTTATGTGTGCAATTCACATGTACATTTTCGCGTAACGCTTTTAGTTACACTCGCGATCACCGAGCATTACAAAAGTTGTAAGTCAAAATTTTGATGTCTCTGTCATATAAAAAGATTTTGGTCCTGTTTTCAATTTTAATTCCGGTTTAATTGGCGGTTCTGATTCCGATCTCGTTTAAAATTGTGATCCCGATTCAACATTAGCGTTCGATGCCAGTTTTAATTTAGATACCGATCCAAGTTTTACTTTAGATGTCGATCCCGACCCCGCTACTGATTCCAATGCCGATCGCGCTTGTGATTTCGGTTCTCATCCGGCTCTCGATTTTATTTAATTATCGTTTTTATTTTCATATTTCATTTACATTTATATTTCGTTAAATAACCTGTTGCCATTTTGTAGGTGGTGTTAGAATTCTGTTGCTGTGAAAATTTTGAGACTTCTTATCAAAAAACTGCGACATGTAATTTTGGCAGTCCTTTGTTAACTATTATTACACTATTTCTACTACTGGCATCCTACGTTAACTACCTTGACTACCTAAGGAATTCTGAAGAAAGCGAAACAGGTGAAAAACTGAGGGCGCAATGTCAGAGCTATTTGGTGGATGCATTGACACTTTCCAACCAAATTCTCTCAATATTTGCTGGGTGGCTAAATATGTGTGTGGTTTTTACTGAAAACCATACCTTTTCTATTGATCAATTTAGGCTGTTTTTCTCTTCTGTTTCTTACTGGAGTCTCATTAGCTGTTAGTAGTAGAGATCCTAATTGATCTTTTTTCCCGGTGATAAGCTCATAATGAATAATGCTCTTCCAATCAAATCATACACATAGCTTCAACATATTACGAGTTAATCCAGGTTTCGCTATAGTCTGCGAAGCTTGTTTGCTTTTTAACCATGACCTTTTTCACACGTTCTTGTCATAGGTAATCCGTTTTTTCCGTTCCGTTCACCTGTAATCAATCTTTCTACAAACAGATCAATTTCATTGCGTTTCAATAGAGAATTACAAATAAGTGCACGATTCATTAGATTTTTTCAGTGAGCTCTTTCGTATATCCAGTTTTTTCAAATAGAAAAAACTGTTTAGTGGTCGATTCCCAGCTTTTTAGCTACTTTGTAAGTACTAATATGCCGATTTTGCTTTACTTTTTCTAAAATGGCATCGACTTTATCCGTAACAGGTCGACCAGAGCGAGGTTCATCTTTGACATCAATATTACCGGACTGAAAACTCGTGAAATAGTTTTGTCCTACTCTTACCGACACTGCATTAGGTCCATAAACGTTACAAATAGTTTTTGCGAGTTGTGTCGCATTTTTCTCGTTTTTGTAATAAAACTTCAAAATGTAATTAGATTCTACGTTAGATTTACATAACTGAATCTTTGTCGGACTTTTTTTGGCGAAATACAATAGAAAAATGTCGAGACACCATTTGTACTTTTTATTTTTATTTAAAAAAAAATCATATACTTAATGGTATCAAAAAGAGCCAAATATAAACAGCACAACGAAAGAGATTTTTAGTGCAACTTTTACTTATTAAATACGAAAAATACATTTCCCCGATCTAAAATAAATATATGACCTGTTTACTATGTTTTGTTTTTCAAACTTTTGCTTGAAAATAAGTATTAACAGACAAATAATAACATGATCGTATCTTGGTGTGATATTTCACAAGTTAAAAAAGATATTAAGATAATCTGTATTTTATCTCGGCATGGCGTTTGAAATGATTAGATTACTTCTTCAGCCGGAGTTGTCCCGCTCGGTATATAGGTGTTAGGTGTCTGTATGAAGGTGCTGTTCGAATTTTCGGATTTCGCAAGGCAAAAGTTACAGGAAATTGCACTTCGTGATCCCAATATTGAAACGTGGAAAAATTTACTTCCAAAGAAAACGTGTTCTATTAACTTATCGCCGCTTGCGCTTTCGGTATTATATAGATGATCAAATGGAGACTTAATATTTTTTTTAGCATGTATTACAATGAATTTAGCCCCTAATGTCATAAAGATCAAGGATACGGGTATGAATATAAAAACAGATCACAGGTAAAAGTGCCAAGTTTTTTGTGATCGTCATGAAAAAGCAGTTACTAGATCATTCAATTTTTTTAACGAGACGCGTCGTCCGTGAGCAGAATTTTATAAAAGGACCTTAATAAATCCGACTCACTTTCTTCATTCGTTGAAAAACAGTTTTCCTTTCAGAAAGATACGTTTCCGATACGCAAAAATATCTGTTTACTTTTAATCCCTTTATTTTTTTTTTCTATTGTATTTTTCTTCGATAAAGTCAATCGAAGAAGATCGAAATATATATATAAAGTTATTTTTTTATAAATATAATTCATTCTATTGATATCTGTTTGTCATATATGAAATAGCGCTTCAAAATTTCAAATTTTTAGAATACTAAAGAAGATGCTACTAATTGGAAAACATGTTCGCGTTTCAGAAAACTTAAGTCGAAATTTGTCCTTTGTATAGTAACTAGCCTTCGCTCGCAAATTCACCCGCGTCCGATTTTAACAAATGCTTATGTTTAAAAAGTGATTCTACAAATTTTGCAGATTTATTTTATATATATTACAGGAAGATTCCTGTAAAAAAACATTAGCTTTTGTACTTCTAAAAACTTCTTCGCCAATAATTTATATACAGTTACGTTCATTAAATTAACTTTAAAAATGTATCAAATGATTAGTGTTATTTTATCCCATTGTGTGGTTGTCTATCTTCTTATATAATACACAAATACATATAATAGTGCAGTAGTACCCGGTGTGCCTGTAAAATAAAGGTATATATGCAAAACGGAGAGAGGACGATAATAGAAAGATAATATAAAGAAAATAACGACTTTTAAAAATTTTTGTCTTTCTATTTGTCTCTTTGTCTGTTCGCGCACATCTCTAAAATTGCTGAACGGATTCCAATGCGGTTCTCTCTGTTATATAGAGCTTGGTTTGGAGTGGAATATAAGCTTTATTTAATTTAAATAGGATGTTAGGAAAAGCTATCTCTAGGGTGGAAGTGTTAGCGGGTTTGTATAAAGTATAAAAATTCCTTAACACAAAGAAACCTGCATTATTTTAGAGTAATACTGCTTATATTTTATATTGAGACTAGCATTTTCCTGGCTTTGTAAAAACTGGTGAGCGATATCAATCGAGGGCCAAGACCGGGACCGAAATTGAGAACAGGATTGAGACCGAAATGATGTATTGGATCGAGATTGGTATAAAGAGCTTGGTTGAAATCAAAATCAAGAGTAGTACCGGAAATTAAAAGCGGGAACGAGAATGAGAATGAGAGTATAGTCCACATTAAAGATAAAGGAACATATTCTATGTCCCCGTGGGCGATATCGCGGGCGTAAGGTTAATCACCAATATACGAGTATATACTCAAGAATTTTTATGTTCTCCACTAAGTTAAATTGATATAAGTATGTTTTCCGATCAAAAAGTACATCGACTAAAAATAGCACATTAAGTAGAGATACGCTGACCACAGAAAAGGTATCTTATTCTATTATTACTTATTTTACAGATTTTCTAAATAATTACTACTTCATTATTTTAAAAGTGATTCTGCTGTGTCCGAACAAAAGAGTGAATTTTATTGATACGACAAAGCGTGTCGACAAAAATAACAACACAGTGGAAAATAGCTAAATAGCGTGACATAACTCAGGGGCAATCCCTACTGTACAAAGTTTAAGTGATTCTACTCATAAAAGGAGCCAAGTTCGAACGGGACGCGCGATTAAGGTTTCGTTCTTGTGTTAAATATTTCAAATGTGGATACCGCAAATATACTTGTTCAATAAAAACATTTATTATTCGCCGTTAAGTAATCGTTTTCCGATTGAGGAATTTTAACATAATGTTCTAAAACGATATAGCAATAGTGACGTGGAAAATTTTGAAAGCGGCCGTAGCGAGAGACGCTGATACCTCGCTCACCTGTTGCGGATCAGCGCGACCTTAAAGATATGGAGGTGATAGGACGACATTAGCGCAAGATAAGGAGGAACGGCGCAAGATTAGCAACAATTATACCAAATGATGGTCGGATTACGGTACGAACAAGGACTAATGGTCGGATCTGATGACGTAACGATGTATTATCTATTCATTTTAATGAATAATTTAAAAAGTTAATTATATTATTGTTTCCACTCAGGAAAAGTTTTTCATATTGAAAAACTTTTGATGAGTAAGGTAATTATGTTTTTTAAAGTAATTGTGTTTTTTTTTACCTTTAATACTAATATTGTCACATTAACATTATATTTTATAACGAAGTGTGTATAAACAATTAAACAATGAATAGACAATTTGTTTTTTTATGATGTCAAAATTGTTTCCTATGTTTTTTTGTCAAACGACGTTAAAGACGTGTTTCATATTGTGCTCTTACACAAAGATATCACAGTTTTCTAGTGATCCCTAATTGACAATTCAAAGCACTCAAATGTTATTTTTTTGCTGATAAAAAATCGAATTACTATACTTTTTCTTAAACAATAATAAAAATAACAAGCAATACTCTAATAAATATGGAATTATATTTGATTTGTACAATGCGATACTAATAAAATCTCTAAGGCTAACAGCATTTTTGATAATATCGTTTGCGACCAAAATAGTTTTGATAGACAGACAGACAAACATATATACGGTTAGAGGGCTCCACATGTACCCTTTGACTGAGTGAACCCTAAAAAGTAACGATGTAACAACGCAACGGGGCGCAGCGTAAACTTTTAATTGGGCCCCATCATTTTGTTTTCAGTCGCCGCCGTAACGTCGTCACGAGCAATTTCAAAATACGTTCCCGCCGAGTAAACAACGCCCGAAGCCGGGAGTTTTCATGTTTACCTTACACTTACTATTTGCCTTAGCGATTTGCCGAGGCCTTCCATACCGTAAACACGTTAACAAAATAAAATATTTCATAGCACTTATACGTACGTTTGCCGAAAAAAAGGAAATGGAAGATTGTGTCGTAAACGAAAAAATAGTGTTTGACTTCTTTGTACGGCGTTCTTTCGGTATCCGGTCCTAGGCTTTGAAGTTCGCTTTCGTAGATTTCGTTTGAACGGCTATTGTTCAGTGTAGCGGTTTCTAAAACGTAAAAAGATGTACTATATGCAGAAATAGAAATCAGAAACGTAACCGGTACCGGTATCGAAATCAGCAACACTGCTGGTATCGGAATTAAACACGGAAGCTGACAGCATATCGATGAATATAAAAGACGAAACACTACATTATGCGTCCACGCGGGCAAAGCCACGGACGGAATATGTATACGACTAAAATCTATAGATCATGTGCGAAATTAAATTTATTCTAAGTACTTTCTAGGAATCTCTAGAAATCCCTGAGCCGATGAACAGCAATAGGAGATGTATTAATTTCTCTATACCAGTAACTTTCCGTGGAGCACAACGCTGATTATTTAAAATATAGTTTTGCAAAAAGGTTTTTTGTTCATCAAAAACTTCTACCTCAAAAACAAAATGGTTTATAATACAAAATACCATTCCAGTTTATTACGCAAAATAAATAAGTTCTTCTGTTTTATGTGAAATTAATGAACCCAATCTTAGGAACATTCTTTAGGAACATTTATTTATACGTGAGTACTTTGTATTATCTTTATGCCAACTTCGTCGCAATATTAAATGGGTTCTATGGAATTTTCTATCGCATTTATCAATAATTTAAATGTTTTTTTTTTTAATATATTTAAACGTAGACAATGTCGTATTTTGTCTTTCATCAAAAACACAGGTATCAATATGAAATTATTTTACTAAGGAACATTCGATTCAGCTCCTGCTTCCGATCTTGATCACATTTCCGTTCGCGATTTCAGTTTCAGACCAATTTCGATGTCGATCCTCTCTCGGCTCGTCTATGTTCACGCATGTGAAATCGTGTGCAAAAGTTAGTGGCATAATTTAGTAACCCTTATGGTATATACATTAGTACCTTTTTAATTAGTCTCGGTAACGAGGACCTTGTGCATTTCTCCGAGGACCTTGTGAATTCTAGTAAAGGTACATTTAATTTTTATGTTCATTATATAAAAACTTTAGCATTTTTATTTTAGAGTCTAAAGTGCTAGTCTAAAAACCGTCTCCACAATGCAACATCGTCTTTAATTTAAAGTGCATTATTTTTTTTAATAAAAACGCTTTTTTTCATAAAAGACTGTGTTTAAAAACTGATAAACATTAAGTCAGAACTATGCTTATATAAGATGCACTTATTAAATATACGTCTAATAAGTTCATCTAATTCCTTCTTTTTTTTTTTAATAAAATTGTATGTAGTACGCCACCCCGAGAAGAATTAAAGGTGTCGTAAAAACGTAATTGCTGATTTCAATACAACTATTGCACATAATTGTAAGACTGAATCTAGAAGAGAAGACAATGAATTCAGGAAAGGCTGAGATGTAAAAGCACCTTCTGTTGAGAAAACCGCTGAATTATCTCCTGTTAGGCTGAATAAATATATGATGCGGTGCGTGTAGATGCTGCTCAACTCCGATTACTCTCTCTACGAGAAAAGTCTTTCAGAAAGTCGTTTAGAGGCTGCTTTACGTTTATTTACTGATTCAAACAATAATATAACTTTGAGCGGTGTTTTTGACACGTGAGTAGGTCAAAAAACTTTATTTGCTTAAATTGAAACATTACAATGTAAACAGTAACATATCTCTATATATCAGAATAAAAAAGTTTTGAATAGTAATCTAAATAACAAAATTTTGGAAAAAATACGTTTTTGCCGTATAAATTTTAAACTGATAAACCCATACACTGTAAAAATTTCAGTTTCATGTCTATTGTTTTGAGAATTAAGTGAAATGCCGAAAATCGCAATGAAATCTGTAAATTTATTTATGCGACTTCTTTTGGCAAGAATAGAACATGTAAACAAAACCACAGAGATAAGTAAATGTCACATATTTATTTTTTTGTTACATTGTCTGTCATTTTTTCCTGTTTCTTAATATAAAATATTCTTATTACAAAGCTCTGTATTTTAATTTTCATAACTGTAATCTAATCAACTATTGCCGATCATGTAATTAAGGAATTGGAAGTTTTGGTGATAAATAACTCGATTTTTCTTTGAAAATAGTATATAAGCGAAAGTTACCTTTGCTGACTCAGCTGTTCATGTTATTGAATTTTATTTGATCAGTTGCAGTTACACGATTTATTAACTTTTATTACAGAGAACAAAATATCAAAGATACTCTTTTAAAATAGAAATTTACATTTTACGAGCAAATGGGATCGATTTCAACCTCCAAATATTTTAGATAGTCTATAAAAACATTTACAAATGTCAGCAGGATTTTTATGAAATAATCCCATTTTTTTTTTATTTTAAACGAAAAAAAAAATTTTTGTCGCATACCACCTTTAAAAATAAATAAACGCGCGTGTTTTAGTGTGCAGTACCGTAGCGAGCGCGGGTTGCTAGACGCTATGCCATTTCATATTTATAGCTTATCACTGCGTGACCTTAATACTTTGCATAATTTTCTAATAAAATAAACGATTTGTCCTATTTATCATAAAATTCTAATCAGATTTAATTTTCAAACAACTGTGTCAAATCCCTTAAAATCTGTCAAAATAGGTTTTATACGATTTTTTTTAAATTGTCAAAAATAGTTCTTAACTTTCCGCGCAAACATTGATTTTTTGGAACAATTAAGCAAGTTGTTGTTAATTCATTAGAGACCCTAGGAAACTTTTGTATTTTTAGTAATATACCTTTATTTATGTATCTATGTATGCGTGTTTTAAATTTTTAATAATTTCTGTATGATCTAACCTATTTAGATTTTTAACAAAAAAAAAATAACTGAGGATGAAGTTATAATGTGTGTATGTATGTGAATGCGTGCGTGAGTGCATTTACTAGCTAATGCTCGCGGCGAATCCACAATGAATTCCTCCCTTTTTTATGGATTTGGTAACAGCAATGTTAGGGGGAAGATCGAGGTCAACACCCGCTCCAGATCGAAACAGCAACCTGGGTGTGCATCGAGACCGAAAGCGGATGTGAGTTGATAATAGAATAATTCAGCGCATATGTTTTCGCTGTTAGAGTATACATTCATCTGGAGTGATTTGATCGGAACCGGCACTTAGATCGAGACCGAGATCAAATACTTTTGATCCCGGTCTCGATCTAAGTACCGGTTCTGATATACTTATATACAATTTCGATATATACTCATCGAGATCGATATAAGCGAAAGCTTTTGAGATTGACTTACAGCAGAATTGCTTACAGGTTGACTATTTTCCGGATTTTCGCTTATAAGGCAGGATACATTAAATAAGTTTTAATTGTCGCTTACATCATCAAACTATTCAATGTTTAAAATTTTCTATTTCCGTCAGTCACTTCATGCAGTTTATCCGTCTATATGTATGTGATGTACGTAGTTAAATAGGTAAAATGAAATACGTGTCATTAAGATTGTTCCCTTGTACAGCCCTTTAATATGATAGCTCTCGTTAAAACTTGAAGAAAAACTACACGTCCGTAAGCCATCACGAAGCGAATCTAAATTAATGACAAATCTCGCATCGCCTTGTACATGTAAACGTGTACGTAGTTTCGGAGCTTTGGTTTTGGCAAAGAGATAGCTGGGATGGAACAAAACGGGTTAGCCCGTCTAGCGAACCGCGAATAAGGCGTGTTGTACGAGACGTACACAAATCCGGCCAAATGGATTTGTCACGAGTCTGCTGTTAGTTATATAAATGGCTAATCCAACTTCGTTTATATTTCTCAGTACATATAAATAATAGCATTTATTGGTCGAAATTTTGTACCAAAACCTTCAAGTCGCTTGATAGATGATGTTTTGGGCGCTAGGCGAGTTCCGCCTCATTGTTACGTCTTATAAAGTTTTATATAAACGTAAAATGCCACCCTATTTTACTGCGATGTATTGCGATTTTTTATAAGTATCGCAAGTAGACACAAATTCTATGCCTACGTGTAGTTCTGAAATTGCGCCTCGTTACAACTTCCTACGCTCTTATGCGTGAGTGCTGAGGTGAAGCACTTGGCTAAAACAAATATATGCAATTTTTTGGCCATAATAACACAGGAAACAAGGATGGTTATAAGATATACCATCTATGGCAACTTAGTATTGGAAAAAACGTTATAAACTCAAAAAATTGTAAGCGATATAAGCCATCGGGTAGAGCAAAATTTTACTTTGATAAATGTACGAAAGAGAATTATATTTACGTATTATATCAATACCAAGAGTAGATGTTGTGCTTTTGGTAATAGAAAAATAAAATGAATCATACACAATCTCATTCTTATATCTCATCTCATTTAAAAAAAAAATCGTCTAAATACGAATCAGAGTCTCCTTTCGAAGGTTCTGTATAATATATTTAATTGTAGTTGCGTCGCAATGTGGTCATTATAACTGTCGTAGGTAACCATAAGTGAAAAAATAACGTTATACAAAGCAAAATTAATACTACATTATTTTAACTATAAAAGCCCATCACATCAAAATAGCCGTCAATTACCTTTGTATTGTAAGCGATCGGTGCGTTCGCATAACTGGTAAGTTGCAAAACGGATTAGTACTCGTCAATACCGAGCAATAAGTCATCGTAAAGTGACGTGTATGGTCCAGTATTTTGTTTTAATTTTTTTTAATGTTAAAGGTGACTACATATGCTTTGTATTCTGCCGTGCAATGTAATGTTATTCCAAATGTAACTAAATTCCTCAATTAAGATGAGTTAAATATATTATAAAAAAAGTTTTAAGTTTTATCACGCAATTTTTATTTTAGAAAGACAGGTTCACATGCTAGCTAACGAATCATCTAAGTTCTATTATCACCTTTGATCACATGTCAGGACTTGTACAGGGAATGATGTAAAAAAAATTATTGCGTCTTGGTTTCTTAACAAAAGCCATAAACCATTTGAAAGACTAGGTATATAAAAAGTGCGATCCCAAAATTAAAAAATATAGTTAAAGATGACGTGCTTGGTACCGATCTAAAAATGTTTTTGTGTAATCTTTTGAAACGATGGAAAAAATACCAAAGCAAAGGCAAAGTATTCACAGTAAAATAAGAAATGGTAAGAGAAATCGTTTGATAGGAAGCCGTACGCTATACAGTTCTAAATTAGGCCGTCCGCTTAAACCATTTTTAGGATACACACCAAGGGCAGAACATAGAAGAGTTCGTCCTCCTTCTTTTCTTTTCTCAGAAAAAAATGCCGGAGGAGCTTGCTTATTTATGCAACAGGGACTACGTATATGCTAAAACAGGCAAATGTTGCAACTGTAATAAAACATAGAACCGCCAAGTTACCTAGATAAAGGGACTCAATAAAAAAGGCTTACAAATATAAAAGTAATCAGTCATTAACAGATGAAACGCCAAACCAGCAATATATACCTACTGAGGCTTTAGCTGTTTTGATTGATCGCAAATGAACTGTAGCACAGAACATCACAGTGCACTAACCAAAAGTATACATTTGTATCCTCTCTATTCGCAAGTTATGGGAGCAAAGAGAAAATGTTACCCACCAAAGAATAAATTAATAACATTTTTTATTAAATTTTCTGTAAATATACATGTTTCCTTTATTCTTCGGTAAGACGTTATGTACGGTATGCATAAGTAATAAAAAAACAAAAACCGGTCAAGTGCGATTACGACTCGTATCATGACCCTTACGGTGGATATTATCTTTTGAGGTACATGATTCTGAATACAGACTGTAAGTGCAACGTCATTATCATTTTCAAAATCCCGTACCTCAAAAGATACTGTACACCGGAACCCTCAAGACGTGAGTTGAAATCGCACTTGACCGATTTTTCATTTTAGTTTACATTCGCGCGTCGAGTCACAAATTGATACTACAATCACAATAGAGCAAAAACAAAATTTAACTCTTGACCAGATTTTAAACGGTACGCAACTCTCAGGGTCTGTCTACTCGCATTTGTCTTCTTTTTATTCTTATTTGATTGACTAGAATTTTCACTCTATTTTGCACTATGTTTGATGCTTGTATGTATTACTGTTTTAACGACAGGGTAAAAATAAAACAGCACAAAACCCTCAAGACGTGAGTTCTACTCGTGCTTGACTAGGTTTTACATTTGTTTTTTTACTTTAGAGTTCGCATTATATTTCAAACCTAGCTTAATGCTTGTACGTTTAACAGTTTTTATGATACAGCAAAAATAAAAAAAAATTACATTACAGGTTTCTTGTATGGGAACACCTATTAATTTTTAACTTTTTATTTCTTATTATTTATAAGTTAATCAGCCATAGTAACACATATTCTGAATAATAATCAACTAGTTACCTATTACTGTTCAAAAGATACAGTCCTTTAAAGGTAGGACAGACGGCCGTACGGACAAACGGACGGCAACGTAGATTTAGTAGTAGGGCTCCGTTAGAACCCTTTAGGTACGGAAACCTAAAAAAAAGTGGTATTATAATTTCACTGCAAAGTATTATGGCGGAGTATAGAAGCTATATCGACCACAATGCGCCATGTTGTGGTCAACTTGGCTTCAGAACGCAAATGGCTCGACTCAACCGGTACAATATCACATTATCACGAAATAGATGTGTGAAGTAACAGTTTCAGCTGTTGCATTTCGTCCAATGAGTGAGAGTTCCGGTGATCCACAATAGTAGAAAACTACATCACCACACAACCTCCTTCCATCAGCCCCCTCCCCTCTCTGTCAGCCCACCAGTTGGAGGAAACATCCTATCTTATTCTATCCTATTTTTACTCAAGAGACCGGCAGCGCATTGGTGATTCCTCCGGAACCGCGAGTGTCCATGGGTGGCGGTAATCACCACCTGTACTCTCGAGGCTCGCATGCTCGTTTGTCCCTCAATAATGCTATAAAGTTTATAATATTCTATAATAAACTGGAACAGGACGTTAGTTATTCCCATGTAGAAGGCAGAGCAAGTTAAAAAATTACCAATTACTTCGAAAACGCTGATTCTCAAGGCTTCTTTCTTAGCTTATATTGAACCATTTATGATCATGAATTATTTTAGGTTGTTTGGCTTTAAAACTTTAAAGATAAAGAAAGAGAACGATGCTTTTATTTGTATACTTTGGTATAAAAATGAAAGACTAATACGACTGTAAATTATACATGGCACTATGTTAGTTTTTTATCTTGAAACTTTAAAGGAAAAAATAAGAAATTCTTGGAACAGTTTAGACAGTTTCAATAAAAGTTAAAACAGTTTTACCCCGTTCGGATATGTGGTAGAAAGGCAAGAACCGGCGAGAAACTCCCTCAAGCCTATTGTTTATTTCACATATGGAACTCTAATCTATTGTATAGTTTCCAAACATGTTCCGTTTGCTATTTCTTGACACAATAGTAGCTTTTTTACAACTTGGATTTCAACATATTTCGTAATTGTTTATCGTTTAACTCTATTAGCTTAGGATGTTTGCTATAAAACGTTAATTAATTGATGTTAACATTGGCTGTTAAGGAAATATCAACCTTTCACAGTGTGAACCTGACAATTTCGAAAGAATGGTTTTTCTTTGTATTTATGGTGTAGCAGTTATTCACTTTAGAGAGAAATTTTAGAGCATGTAAAATTTTCCTAAATTGTACCAACAATAGGCGGTAAAAAAATATTTTCCATAAAGTGACCTTTTAAAATATTTTTCAATTTCGACTTATAAATACCTCGAATCGTCCTCGTTTTGTAAAATACATGTTGCTTAAACATCAACTTTATTTCCAAAGCAAAATAGTGTAAGGATTTATGTTATGAAAATAGTTAAAATAAATCGATTTCGCTGTTGCCACACCAGTTAATCATCTTCTTGGTTTAATTTCAAAAATTGGCGCCCAGTTTACAAGCAAGTGTTATAAAATGTGGATTTAACTTAAATTTGCCTATACAACAATGACTAAAACTTATCATTAACTAAATTTATTATATTATCTCCAATTCATAAACTGAAATCAACTTGTCGAATAATGGGTTAAGCAAATTTTAAAGATTTTATTCTTTTCATGTACAGCAATAAATTATTAGTGTGAATATAATTCATGACTCCGTAGAAACGGAAATTATTTTAATGAATATATACTCATATTTCGTATGTAAGTCGTAGGCATAACTAAAAACTAAAAAAAAATGTATATTGATTTTAGAGTAACCCATTTTACAATACATCCTTTGACATAAATCTATTGATATTATTATCGACTTCCTGTATTAATGTTACACATATATGAATTAACCCCTTCATTTGCATAAGTGTTTATAGTATAATTTTAAATTCAAACAAAAATTTTTGAAGATCAAAACTATACAGTATACACAAAATTATACCTTTGGAAAGTAGTGAAAATCCCCATGTAGTTTATTCACGCAGCAAAAATGTATCTTAAAAGCAAAATGATAATCGATTGAATGATATATCGCTCTTAATATGTATAAGCGTAATATGAATTCTTTGAATATTCCATATTTGACCGGAAATGTGATATTGTTTTAGCACAAATAGGTACATACAAGCAAATACCTTACCTTGTTTCAAATTGACAATATGCTCTGAGAATAACGGCTGTAACAGACCGACAGACAGTATCATGCCAAGAACACATTATCTTCGTATCGTATGGTGTCATAGATAAGATAAAATAGATGCTTGTTCACGAAATTGTCATTTATGAAATACACACATAAGAACTTTAAGTGTCGCATTTAAATCGCAGACTAGGAATTGGATAACAGTTAACACGATACCAGACCAGTTAGATCAAAATAAATATAGTTGACTATTACAAGAGTAATGACTTTGTCAAGTAAACGCGGTAGTTATACTAATGTAACTGTATTCAGTTAAATTATAAAACAGTTTTATTTAATAAGTTCTGTTTATAAAAATATTCGCACAAGCATTTTATTGTGGAGGTTGGTCCAAAGATATTGAATTATTATATTAAATTGACCACTCGATCACCACCACTCACGCATATGAACAAACGGATATCTATATATACGTATATTCAGAATTTATGTTTCAATGAAAACGCAGCATGTTATCAAATTATGAACGCCTCGTCAATTAGACATTGAATTCACATATTGTTTCAGTAAACCGATTGCAGCGCCATTGTGTGTATTAATCGATAATCAGTGGACAGGATATGTCTTTTCAAAGGGGCTTAATTATATTCAACATTTTTTTTACAGGAAATGTAACAAACGTTTAACATGAAAATATTTTTTTATTGTTTCTTTATTTTTTATACGTAATTATGACATTTAAAGAAAATTTTAATTTAGCGTATAGTTTTTTTTTCTAATATTTGTAATTCCTAATATCTAACTAAATAGAAAGTAAGCATGGTAATGACAAATTTTAGAAATAAGCCGTTTTGTATTGGATTTGAGCCATTATTACGTCCCCTTTTAATGTCAAAATACAAAATAAAATAAATTCTGGAATGATTCATTATTTTGAAAATTATATTAAATTTCGTTATCATTAACGTGGCGCATGCATGTTACCTGAATTTAGAAAAATATTGTACCAGGGGAACGTTCCTTTGTCTTTCTGATATTCATTAAAAAAATAAATTAAATTCGAATGTGCCTTATATGTTCAATTGCACAAACACAGTCATATTTGTTTTCCTTTAGCCTCCTTATTAATTATATTTAATGAAATATGGTATTTTTTTCATCTAAATCTTTTCAATTTTTTTCTAATTATTTTATAAATTTGTTAATTTTTTATCTGTGTAAGAATCTTTTGTATAACGCATCTATTTCAAGTACAATTCTTTCTTTCTTCTTGAACTAAGTGAAAATTCATAGTTGAATCATATTCAGTTATAAATTATATAGATGCACGACAAATTTCTAAGGTTTTGGGAATAAATTAATTAACAGCTTTTGTTGCATACTGCTTATAAAATATACTATTGGATATTTCATGATAAAAGTACAATTTAATGAATGCGATTTTATCTAATTTTCGAAAAACTTTTGATCAGCTACACCTGAGGAAAGTTACTTTTGAAATAAGCTGTTTTCCAACGAATTGTAACAAGCATTAGTTTTAAGACGAATTTTGTATCAAAAATGAGTGATTTTGATGTAAAACAGAGCTTGTTAGGTTAGCGGATTAGTTTGTATTTTTTGTCTGTTACCTCAAGAGATAATACATGAATGTAGCTTCAGTTGAACGAAAATAAAAAGAAAATTTTCGAGAAAAGTAACACTAAGCACATTAAAAAAGACATCCAAGACACATGTTATTGTATTCATTACGATAAGCGCGACAAAAGAACGCTAGTGAGACCCATTTTAGTATTTATCTTTTGAATCGTTGGGTTTCCTTAATGCATATTTTAACAAAACTTTAATAATGGTTTCAAGCTCTTAAAATTTCTCCTAACAGCCATATTTTAAAAGCTTACACTACTTTCTAATAGCAAAGTTATGGCCACTTTAATCTTTTATGCTTACATGCCTTAGACGAAATAGTTTAGGTGGATAAATGCCTTGGATTCCTAAAAAAAGTAGTAAAATATAGTGCCCGTGTCGTATTATGCTATAAATATTGTCCGCACAAAATGGGCTGTATGCAGACTACATAAAAGAGAATGGCGTCTTAAGGGAATATGCCAAGAATATTTTTTGTGCATCAAATAGTGCCAAAGAATAGAAATGAAAAATTATAAATTGGTCTTTGCGCACGTTATATTATATATGCTATTAATTGTTAATTTTTTTAAATACCCGGAATTTGTGTGTCTACTTGTTACAAATCTAGATTTCACAGAAAGTTGTGAAAGGAGAATGCATTTAATTTAATGATTAGCCAACTCCGTATTTAGGTAGAAGGCAAGAGTTTTCCTATAAAACTCATACATTTGGAATGTTGAATACCTGGGATATCGAAATGAGAAAAAAATTATAAAAAATATAGTGATGTAGCGCCCCACTTTGTTTAAGACTTGAAGTCCCATCCAAAACAACGGTCTCACCAGACGGGCAACGCGTGTCGCACGAAGTATGTGCGCGAATAATTAACCGGGCTTATTATCTACAAACCGTCGTTGTTCTTGATAACCACCTGAGCTAGCCTACAATAATGCATTTGAAAAATATTGAAATGCATTAACATGTCTGCGAAATGTAAAAAGAATTTGCAATCAAGTCATAAATAGGTATTAGTAATATTAAAACTATTAAACATATGTATATCCAAAATGTTCTTTTTGGCTTACAATAAATTTACAACACTTTTCTGCTTTATTTGTATCTAGAAATTATTTCAAAATTTTTATATTTTTATGCGCATATTTTTATTTTCTTTACTCATTAGTTTTACAGATTTCTATAAAACTACAGAGTACAAACATAATACATCATTTTCCATAAAAAAAAATGCCTAATCTTTATGTATAAGAATTAACTTCCGTATATTTGTCAACTTAACTCTCAATAATGCGATTTGATCAACTTGAAAATTTTAATATAGCATTGTATTAAATGAACGTAAAACTACTATACCTATTTAAAACTCCTTTCACTAATAAAAAGCTACATATGTGTACATATTTTACTTTAGTACTAACTTTTGTACCGGTTTCGTAGAAAACGGAATCTTGACCGCGGTGACAGTGTCGATATCGACAAGCGAGACGGGGAGCAGAATCAAGAGCCGAGTTCGCGATCGAAATTGAGGATGGGACTGGGGCCGAAATTGAGCGTGTGACGGAGATTAAAAACATGAGCGTGACCAGGATCGATCGATCGAAATCAATAATAGTAGCGAGACCAGAATTAAAAGCGGGAATGAGGTAGGAATTGACAGAAAGATCAATCGACATGAAAGATGAAAGAATACATTCTATATATATACGTTGGTGAAGTCGAAGGCGGAAACATAGTCAATTCACAAATTAATTTTCTTTCCACAATATAAGGCCTCAATGCAGTAGATATCTTTGATTTGTATTACTGTCTGAGAATGGAGAAGCTTTAGGAAAATACGCAAAGTCCAAAAAATTAAAGCAAAAAACTGGCCCAGAACATGTCGGACTGTGCTCATTATGGGGTTCCGAAGCCTTTAGCCGAAGGGTTACAAAGAAATGCACTACAGATGGAAAAAGTACGTTGTTACACCTTTTAAATGTTTCCATTTCCAGCTATAAGCACTTTAGTGGCTTTTAACTAGAGAAACGAGTAGGTACGTCGACGATTACTCTGAAACTAGTGTAATAATTTTCGTTGTAAGTATTTATTAAGCGTTACCTTTGTTATTTTTTTTTTGTATTTTTAGACATACTGTTTAGAAAATAGGGGGGGGGCAATTTATGCAACTTTCGAAGAGATTAGTTCTGAAATTATTCACTTAATCAGAAATATTGCTCAAAAACCTTAAAAAAATTATCAAAATATGTGCCACTCGCTTATATTTGCTAAAAAAAATTTTTTTCCATTTTAGTTACACTTATGGAGTGACTCGCGTAGAAATATTTATTTTTATTATTTAACTAAGTAGCGGCTTATATAAAACACCTACACAATAAATTTCATCAATATAAGTTTGAATCAAATGCCTGTGACATATGGACGGACGGAAGCACGTACGAACGGACATGATGTAACTTTCAGGGGTCCGTTTTAGCCATTTGGCTCGATATAAGACTATTCCCTACTAAATAAGAAAAATCCTAGAAAATATCTTACAATGACTTATTTAATATAATAGTAAAAATTAATAATACTTGATATGTTTATATAAAATAATTGACAAAAATATCCAAAGTTTTGTAACAACTTCATTCGCCAAGTGCTTTAACGCTCCAACAGCTAAGACATAAACATAACATCAAGATCAAAAGGCTACAGATAGGTAGTGACTTCGCGTTCTTGTAGTTATTATTTCTTTACCGAATAATGAAAAGACTTTAGCTGTCAACGACAAATGCCATTTGAAATTGTTGACATCGAAATAAACTCGCTGACTTTTCGTGGGAATCGATAGATAAGATTTTTTATTTATTTTCAAAGCTTTTATCCTGCAATTTCGTGAATTCGAATGTGTGAATTGAATTATTCGAGACAACTTCAGACTAAAGAATACAAAAAAAAAACGTTGCACGATTTTTTAAACGGAACTTTTATACCTATGCAGACTAAGCTGTCGCTACCTGTCTGTATAAAATATGGATAACTTTTTTAAAAGCTCTGAAAAATTGCGATGTCCCTGAACAACCTCCAAAACACAAATATAGCAATGCTGAAAAAAGCTCGAATTTCGTTAAAGCGAACTGCATTAAAAAATATTGTGGATAACAATTGACCTTGTCAGGCCACTTCGATAATTTCCAGCTATTTACAAACTCAGAGAACTCATAAAATGTACGTAAAACGTATTCGATGTATATGAATGTCGGACTAATTTGGCCACTCTATACAATATCTGTTTAATTTCTCATTTAATATTCTCAGACTTCAAGACCAAGCAGAAGTCAACTGTATTATGGGCCTATCGAGATGAGCCGAAACCAACTAAAGTGGCGCGCGAACGGAGTGAGTCTCGGCGGATGATTGCTATTAAAAAAAAAAAAAACTGGACACGTGGCTACTGTTGCTTTGGACAGTTTTTGTACCGTTATTAGTGATTGGTACACGACTATTTGTTTGCCAGAATTTAAAAATAACCATAAACGTCGTATCATCTTGCACCACGACAATGCTAAATCTTACATAGCTAAATAGACAAATAATTTTTTGAAGAACGTAAAGCTTATGAACAATCCTGCATACAGTGCCGACTTAGAACCTTGTGACTTTTTTGTTTGCAAAAATTAAGAAACAGTATCGCCGTCGATGATTTTCATCACGAGAAGAAGCTGTCGAAGAGTATGTAAAACATTTTTCCGAGGTCATCAGGGAAGAGTGCATAATGTTTTCAAAATAACTGAGAATATTTTGAGAAATAATAAATTCATTTCTGACCAATCTGAGCAATTTTTCTTATTAATTACAGAAAGTTTCAGCGCTCTACGTAAAAATAAATATTTCTGGGGGACAATCCATATATGTCAAAAGCTAAAAATTTTTTTTTGAGCAAAATGTTGATTTTAGAAATATATGCAACATGCATATATGTGCAATATTCGTATATGCGTTGATGGTGCACAGATTTATTTTAAAATAATTTTAATCTTTTTTAGCAACTTTTTTGACTAAGTGAATATTTTCGGAAATAATTGTTCCGAAAGTAGAACAAATTTTGTCCCTCCCTTTATTTGCATACAACCAGAAATCCAAAACCTATGAAAAAACTTAAAGGTAACGATCAATAAAAACTTTCATCAAAAATTATTTTAAATACGATCGGATATACCGTTTTTGAATTATTGCCGAAAAGCTGTGCTTCTCAACAAATGGACATAAGTACCATGAAAATATGCTCTTTTAATGATGAATAATGTACTTATACTTATTCTGTGCGGGAAACATGAAAAAAAAGTGCAACAACGTAGTTTTTTCATGTGTAGTGCATTTCTTTGTAGTAACGGCTTCGAAACCCTAAGGTGAACATGGTGCGACATGCTCTTGGCCGGATTTTTTATCACCCTTGATTTTTTCAAGCTTAAACTCACTATCGTTTAGTTTACAAATTCTGGATTGTAAAAAAAATAAAGATATCTGTTTTTATTCATTAATGAAATTCAAATTATTATGAAAACGATATCTATCGAATGAATGAACTAATTTTGATGGGATTAGGTTAAAGTTAGTTAAGTTTCAAAATTCGTCGACTGAGTCGATTTAAAGGTAATCGAATTAAACCACTTTACTGCCATTTCATTTGCCGACGATATCTTTTGAGTGAACCAACGGAATAGGGAGTCATTTATTATAGTCTAAACCTTCTTAAAGTTTGGAATTGATCAATCAAGTCGTTATGGGTGTAACTAAGAACAAACAAATGCAACTAAAAATAAAATTATAAATATCTGCCCTGTTCAATCCGTTTGATAGCATCGCCTGTCGATGGACAAGCTCTGATTTATTTTAAATGTACCACGCACGTGCATACTCTCTGTAGAGTTTGTGACTTGGCTTTCAGTTTTTGCTGCACGTATCGCTCACTCCAAATACATCAACCTCTGCTATAAAGTGAGACATTTACAGCACAAACCCTGCCTTTAAAGCGAAATTATTTCAAATGCTTTTAATTTTTCTAGCAGCAATTGAAAAATATAACACATGTATAATGAAATTAGACGCTTTTTACTTTAAAAAAATCGCTCAATACAGGAACATATTTATTTATGGCAAGCTAAAATTTCATATATGATTTTTTTTTGTCTATATAGACATACTCTTCTTTTTTATTTAAAGAGTAGTCTGTCTCATATTTTCGTTCTTCTTAATCTTGTGTTCTTGGATGCGAATACTAAAGATTAAAAAAGAAAATATGTATTATAAGATTACTTAAAAAATAAATTACAACTATATGTAGTTTGTTGCATATGCACGTGCTTTAAAGATGCATTCATTAACTCCCAGAGAAGAACTATTAAAGAAATTCATCACCAACAAAATAGGCGGATGAAACTAAATAGATTGAAATTTCGTATGGTTCGCACATAGACGCATTCGAGCAAACGTAATTATTGTCCCTGCTAAAGGCTCACATTTTAGCGGTACGAAGGGGAAATTTTAACTACTTCACGCTGCAAATGGCTAGTTCAGAAGCGAAACGAGAAATTTTAAAATCAGGCACGTCCGTACTGGGCGAAACTTATTCAAATTCAGAGCTCGCCAGATTCAAAGCGACGCCTGTCCACCTTTCACTGGCGCATTAACGAAGTTTGTGCTCCGCGACCATTATCTGAAGGACGGTCGGCTTGTCGCTTTCCAGCACCGGCACGTTGATTTCTGTAGCTTAAAGCTCCATGCGCTTTTAGCGATGTCGACATTAATAGCGAATCCGTGCTATCTTCAATCGATTAATTGTAATAATATTCGAACACCTAAAATCGTATCCCACAAATGTAACGAATCACAATTAATTCGTTAATATCAATATGAATAGCCGTAAATTTTAATCGTTATCACATGACTGAAAACAACAGTCGGAATGTATTGCGCTCTAAGCCGATAAACAAACCAGAGCTGTGATATCATAGGGATAACATACATTCATTGAGATATCTCTGTGGAATAATAATTCCCTTGTCAATATTCAAGTGTATTAATTTTCATGATGGGAATTGATTCGTCAAAAAGAAATAGTTCCAATTTAAAGAATATAATTTTTTTGATGGTGGCCTTTTTTTACTAGATGCAAACAGTTGGGCCGTTGAGCTTCGACATGTGAAGACCCCCTTTGTAAGTATAACTTTGTACTAACGTGATATAATGTTATATGATATGTGATGTAACGTTTAACTATAACCATAACACAATTTATACATTTTACGAATTTATTTATCGTCTTTAGAAACTCTTATCGTCTTTACGCTATCATTTATATTATCGACTTACAAAGTTAAATTATTAATGTTTATATAGCGTATGCAAGTGAAGAGCACCACGTCACTTGCCTGCATAATACAACATAATATTCATGTTCAATGTCTGTTCTTACTTTCAGAGAAGGTAGTCTGCTTCATAGAATACAAAATATTATCACACATTCCTTTACGAATTGCATGAAGAAGTGCACAGTAAATGTCTGTTTGTTGTGTTTACTTGATGAAAGCAAGTATTTAAAGGAAATGTAAGTTAATCTATTTATTCTTTGGACTCGTCTGTTGTTCATGAAAATATGTTACTTCATTCTGCACAGTAATTAACAATTATCAAATGACTTTTTAATCTTTTAAACCCATAATAAAATATTCTAGTCAAACACAAAATTAATTGCTTTAAATATATTAATCAACGATGATAGATTTATGCATTACAATCCAATAAAGCATGTTTGTGTGCCTAGAGCGAGCTCTTATATATATGTGTATTATATGTACTCATATAAATTGATATATGTCTATCAATCAACAATCCAATAATATCACTACTTCAAAAGGAACTGCGTTACACATATGAATATTATATTTACAACAAATAAGCAGAAAGTAACATTGCTTCGATTTTATTTGATAATGAACACATTTTTTTTAATTCTGATCGAAATAATGGAAATAGAGCAAAATCATAAGACGAACATTTTTGGAATACAAACTTTTTATACGTAGCATATTTTTAATAACGCGTTAAATAATATTTGAATTGTGGTATATGGTCTTAAAGGAAACTAGAGCAGAGCCAGTTGGACAGCGCTCTTCAAAACGTGGACGCGCTGCGGCGTCATTAGGAGAAACGCGGGTCAGGACAACCATATTTATTTCATGACTTCAACTTTTGAGGCGAACTTTACGTGATTTGAATACATTTGAATCAATTTGTTGCTTCGTGAATATGTTTCGCGGTTCCGTCGTGGATATCTGAATATTTGAGGATCTGTCTCTGCTGATAAATTCTTTTCTGAATCGGAATACAAATAACGGTTCGATACAGAATTTTATTTTGCTACTTCGATTCTAGGTTTATAAAAACACTATTTTTGTTTGTGAATTTGCTTCTAATTTTGCTCCTTAAGCTATTTTTACATTTAACTGTTTAAATATTTTTTTGTAATTCTAGTCAGTTGCAATCACTTTATGGAATCGTGAATGTATTACGCGTGAGCAATATGATTTATATACCTATTTAGAGTCTTCAAAATTTGTCGTTTTAAAGTTATTTCTAAAAAAATTTGCCGTATTACTATTTTCTAGCATGTTGTCTATGGTATATAATGGCGTATATGTATATTAAATATCTGTCATGAATTTGAATTCTATGTTGTTTTTAATGTAGATTTATAGTTTAAAGATTTCACAAAATCGTTTTAAAGTCCAGAAGCCTTATCCTCACTTGTCTATATAATCAATTTTCTTATCTCCCGTTTTGCTCTAAATTACACGTAAACCAGTCTGCTGCATAATCTTAGTACTCCCTGTTTGAGCTGCACAGAACTCAATACTACTTTCTACATCCACGCCTACAATACTTCTTTCTACATCTACATTCTGATACATATATGGTGTATCAGAATTGCATTCTTTAATCCCATGGCTGGTTGAAGATAAGATATTAATGTTGATGAAGATGATGAATTTTAGCCATATTCTTACATATATTAGTTATATAAAGACATTTCTTAGATTTTCAGGTAATTGAAAATCGGCCTGTTACTGATGTATTACAATTTTGAAGTAAACTAATTATTAAAAAAACGTAGAGCGTTTATTCAAACGAGCTGTACTTAGTAACACGAGTATGTTTGACGATATCAACACCATCTTTTCTAATATTTATAAATGGTTAAGAAATAACAATACGGAACAATAAAAGCCAATAAAACTTAATGGATAAGATTTGTAGTGTTTAATTTTAGATATATAAATCGTACTCTATGATTGCAGATTGTAAATGTGTAGATACGATCAAATTTATAAGCCGATGGAACCCACAAATTACGACATCGACTGACAAATTGAGTTCTGCTATCTACGCGGTGACTGTGAAAATCAGGCCGTATACAAACGTTAAACAGCTTGTCTGGTTTAAATCAGTTATTTTAATTTCAAATTATTTTATGGAATCATTCTGTGGGGTAATGTCGTCACACAAATTGTACTGCTTTTGAAAAAAAAAGCGATTTGTTCTATATATAATTTGATCTTTCGTTACTCATCAAAACAAAAAAAAAAAATGACATTATTATTTAATTTTCCAATATATTTATGGAATAATATTTTATATGTATACATGAACAAAATTCACTAATTATTGCATAAAAATTGTGATTTATTATGCTGTAAATGCAAACAATAAAAACAAATTAGTCATAACACGTATTCATTTGTAAAAAAGTAAACGATCTTTTTGAGACAATGTATAGTATAATATTATGCAATCACTAACGGTCATCCGCCCGCTTTGCTGGGAGTAAATTTAAATCTTGCAATTTTTTTTTGTTATACAAATATGTTCCCGGCTTCTCTTCCGTGGACATGAATAAATTCCTTCATCTTCTATATCGGCCGATTTTTTTTGTCAATTTTGATAGCGATCGTGGTTCTGTTCTCGATTCAAATACAGACCTCGATACCGATCTTGGTCCTCCGATGGGCATTAAAGGTTGTAATGACAGAGTAGTATTTATAGTGGAGCGAACATCGAAACGTCAACAAAATATACAAACATCATTTTTACTGATGTTTATACACTTTTTACATAAAGGTAACTTTGTTTTATAATCCAATACAATCTTACTATATTTATCTTATATCCTATATGAGAACATAATCTATCTCAACGAAAAATCTGATTACAATCCAACCAACTGTCAGCGTATGACAAACATCCATACAAACATACTTTTACATTTTATGTATTATAAATAACTTATAATGATCTACAAACGATTCTGCATTGAATGATCATAACCCAAATTACAATCTGTCCAGCCGTACGCGTACGTCAAACATCCATACAAAAATACTTTTACATTTTATGTGTTACAAATAACTTATAAGGATCTACAACGCGTTGAATGGTCATAACCCAAATTACAATCTGTCTAGCCGCCAGCGCATGTCAGACATCCATACAAACATACTTCTACATTTTAAACAGCCTAGAATCATCTACAGACGATTGCCGCGATTGGTCATAGCCTAATGTCGATACGTTGAAGAGCTTTTGCGTGATGCGCGGCCTTAGAAAACTATCACATATTTATAGATATATATGTTAAAGACAAAATAATTTAGAAAGCATATTGTACTATTAATGATTATATTTGAAGGATTTATCATACCCACGTTACCGTGTTTATGTTAATTTTGACGAATATAAGTGCCTTTTAAAGGTCCATCTATTTAAATATACAATTTGAAATTTGAATATGCCATGTTTTAAATCCAATTTTTTTTAAATATTCACTATTTTGGAACAAGATAATTCTAAAATATGAAAGGACGTACTAACAGTGGAGTCGGACTGATTGGTCTCTTCATAGATCTCTGGAGTACGAAATTTTAATAATCAAAAAGCTAAATAAATTTCATTTTTAGGACGAAACGAAGCGTAACGCGATATCATCAACGATTCCGAGGAAAAAATATTTGGACCTTATTAAATGAATGGAATTCGAAAATATTTCTCTTTTTAATATTTTATTTACTACGATTATCAAGTTATATTAAAAATGTCTTTCGTTCCAAAGGCATGTACAATTAAAATACTTGGTTCGCGACAGCCCGCCCTCGCCGCTAATAGCGCGGTCGGAAGGAAGGTCGGGCCAACAAAGCTTAGCCAAACCATTAACCTAATGAGAATTTTAAAACATTTTTTTCTCATTTCGTATTAAAGAATACTACGTAAGTGTATATATATATATATATTTATTTATTTGTAGAGGAGTGATGCACTTAATTATTTGTCGTCAAAACAATATTAAAATGTACTTCTTCTAAAGTTTTAATATAAGGTATAAGGAGATACAATTAAATATTCAGAAGCCAAAAATATGTAATAAATTTATGGTATTTTACTAAACGTATTTTTTACAATAATGTAATCCACTATGCACATTTCAGAAGTGACAACAATACACATGTATGCGCCGCTATCTTCAAAATAATGTGTGGCGCAACTAAAATTTGCACTTTAAATGCAATGTTATTGGGTAAAGTTACAACATAGGTCACTTGTATTGCTTATTGGCTACCGTACGATACATAACCGGGCTATGATAATTGAACTGTTGTTTAAAAAATTGACTATTTCACTATTGTGCATTTTCACAATTCAAAACTGCCTGAAAGTTATCAATGTATGATTGGATCACTTGTACTTGTTATGTTTGCAAAGTTTCAAAGCGGTACTTCAAGATAGCGTGGAGTATATGTGACTAAAATTAATGAAATAAAAAAAAAAAAACTATCCGAGTGCATTTACCTTCAAGATTGTGTTCATTCTAAGATTTTTTGAAATACTATTATTTCATAATAAACGCATATGTTTAAAGCGATTAAAACGTTAAACGTCCAATTGTAATCAGAATTTGTATTAGTTTAAACAAAACAATTGCTGTTATTTGTACATTGTGTTTGAAAATTTGTAAATCATAAAACATTCTTATTTGTCCAGTAAGAATCTAATATAAAGAAAACTCTATAATGAATTTTCTTTCACCCTTCTTTCACGAAAGTTGACAGTAGAAACAATTTATCACGATAAATCAATTTGAACCCAACCATTCGTATTGTCTTTTATTGAAGCAGTAAGAATATTTAATGTTATTTTTCTTTAGCGTGTATGTATACTACAAATACGTTATTAGTGAATATTGCACGTTGAAAATAGATACAAATATACTATTAAATAAGCCACACGTGATATATTTTTTAATCGCGTTCTAGTAAACTAATTTAATATATACACTAAGGTAAAAAACTTTTATTTTTTTTGATTTCATACACAAAACTTGTTCCTAGGCAACTTTAGAAAGTAATTACCCAGTATCGGCTCTTAATATTAATGGGAACATTATCCTCATCATAGTTTTATATTTTCAACTTAGTTTGGTATTAAAATGGTCATATCTTTATCACCAATAGCTTATTAAGCCCGTACCATCATCAATGTTTATAGCAAATTAAATGCTCTACAAAAATGGTCTCTTACACTTTTCGATAAATCTTACCATTTAAAAGATATTTAAGGTCAAAATGTAAAATTAAAAAAATAACTTTTTTCTGAATTTTGTTACTGACTGAGTAATAATTATTATTGAATAAGCTGCATTGATTATTGTAGGAAATTTAACGCTCTACAAAATGGTCTCTTATACTTTTCGATTACTCGAACCGTTTCGAAGATATTCCCATTCGAATTCCAATATGCACTGATATTCATAATTTTTGATAATTATTTTTAATTTACACATTTAATTTATCAATTTTAGATTATTCATGATTCAGAAAGTTTCTTATTCAAGAATTATTATTGGGTACATAACTAGAATAACAAATTCGGTTTCATCATATGAAATTTTATATTTTAATATAATAATAATACAAAATATATTAATTTTTTAGATTTAGTTATCAAAATTGACTTTTATTACAGTTAGGAATTTCGCTCTATGTTCTTTGACAACTTGCAGTAAATATTGAAACTGGTGTTCGTTTTTGTCAAACACTGATTGTATTCAGATACCAACGCTACTCCACGCTCTGCAACGTCATTAACAACTTTCATTTGCTTGAAATATTCTTCATTTTCTTTATAACTCTCATCCGAAGCCCATAGTTCAATATCGACATCAAGAAAATCATATGGTAAATCAAAGATTTTGAACAAATTTAATGATTTTTGAGAAACGAAATCACTCAAATCTTTTTGAATAATCGAATTGATGTTCTTTCGGTCAATCTCGAATCTCTTAACTTTAGAATCGATACTATCTCGAGTTTTCACAGCGTCTACTATTCTCTTTTCATATCGAGTGGTACAGCGTCATCAAACAGTGATAAAACGACGAGTTCATGATTTAAATACCACAAATGTGAAGTCATCTTTTCGTAAGTTGCTGAAGAAATTAAGGCATCAATTTCTTTATATTCGATTAGTTGTTTTAAAATTCTAAATCGTGATTCGGAGCTGCAATCGCAGAAGTTGATGAAAACCAAGCCTTCAAATATACCATTATTGTAAAATGCAAATCTGCCGCAAATTATTCAATTCTTTGGCCGTGAGACCAAACTCATCTCTAAAATAAATATTTTCAGGCTATAATGGCTTTCGCCATCCATCTCGCATGATGGATTGCACCAGGGTACTTAAAACAAACTTTATCTTGAGGGACCACTCAAGGAAAATTAGTGACAATTCTAAAACTCCTTGTAATCATCTCTGGTTGTTTCAACTAGCAAACAAAACAAGTAAATTCATATAAAAATGACCAATCCAATTCTATATTCATAATTTATAACTATATTTTAAACATACTTGCAAGCATTGTGTGATGAAAGATGATATTTCATTTTTTACTCAAAACAACATTAGCGACTTTTGAATCTTCAATACCAGCTTTATAATTGGTCTTATCAATTTCGTCCCACTTCTTTTTGAATCTTCCAAATATCGGTACGTTGGGTCCTGATGATGTTGGCCAATAGACTTCAAATGCACTTTTCAGAATGAGTTCATAAATATGATGGCGACATGGCAAGTAAATTAACTCTCTTCCTAGAGCTTTTTCAATTTCTACACATGTTCCGTTATGAATTCCTGTAAGGTAATAACAGAATGTAAAATAACAGAATTCATAAACTTTATTACTTATTTAGAAAAAACTAATGAAAAAATATAATCAATTTGTTCCTAAATTTAAACACATAACTGGATAAGAAGAATTGGATCGAGAAAAAATCTTGATATTGCTAAAACATCATAAACCTTTAATTATAATTACCTGTGTTCACAGCAGTTGTGTCAAAACACATAGCCTTTACATAGCGACTAAGACCCCATTCATCCAAAGTCCTCAAAATAGCTGTTGTTTGATTCTGTGCTGATTCAGAGTCCATTTTGGGACTCCTAGTAATTGTTCAACGCCAAATGCCGTAAGGAGAACTGACAGCCGATCTACGCTTTTGATCCAACAATATCCTGCAGTAATTTTCCATCCCAGTGTATGACGTACTTATCGTGTGATTTAAAATCATTTTTCAATCCTACAGCAATCTCTTTCCGTACTATCATGCGAGCTCGTTGAATTGTTCTGTAACTCAGAGTTGTCTCTTCCACTTTGATGCCAACACTTGACAGAACAGCAGTTATAATAAACATTGCATTTCTACTACTGACATTAGTTCTGTCAAGTACAGCAATGAGCTCTGCAGTTAAAACATTAATTTTTTGGTGTTTTTACAACCGGGATTGGAGGTTCATACGATAAATCCGAACCAAAATTAGTAGCTAAACTTAATGATTGCTCCGACAACAATACTGACTTTTCACTGGCAATAATCGTGGGGCAAGATGATGAAGGTTGACTTGGACCTATAAGAAAACAGTTTTAATTTTTTTTTAAATCTATCCAATACAATTACGAATTACAATGAAGAATTATCTACTTTATAAAAAATTTGTCAGACTTACTGGTTTCTTCTACTTCCATCAACTCTTCACTTATGGTAGGAGTTTGTATATTGTGATGCATAAATTCTTTCCGAGTGCCGCTTTTTTGATTCAAATATACATCTTTGATACGGTTATCGAGCAACTTTAAAGACTTTCGATCAACTATATCGAATAAAATTTTTAGGTCATTCTGAAATACTGATTGTTTCTTTTTTTGTGCTGGTGATTTTTTACGTGTAAAGTTTTTTTTGTAAGCTTTTCCATTTGTCATGACACCGAATGATTCTTTGCACTACATTATTAATACCAGAAGTCGGAATGTCATTTTTTTTCCATAACTGTATAACCTCACCAGCTACATTTTTAGCACTTTGTTTCACAGAATATTTAAGAAAATTCAGATGATGAAAAAAGACACACATAACCTCTTTCACTGTAGGTAATTTAACTTCGAGAATTTTTGGCATCGGTTTGCCGATTAAAGGGATTTCTTTATTCATATTAGATAAATATCAGGTAATTCACAATTATTATAAATATATTAAATCATAGCTGTTAATTATTTAGTTATAGTTATACACAAGAAGACACAACTCAGAAACTCCAAAGACTTTGTACACAATGTAGAAATATAAGAGAAAATATAGAAATGACATAAACCCACAGATGGCGCTAGTATGACAAGTAATGGATAACAGAACTACCAATATTTAAAACTAAATCTCCAGGAATAAAATATTTAATTATAAATTTTGTGGAAAAAAATTGTGTTACATTTTAATCAGCCTGTTGAGAAATATTGCATTACGATCTTTAATTGTGATAAGAATAAAATTATTAAAAGAAAATATCGTTAGGGAATTGATTCAAAAGAAATATCTTTCCAAAAAGGATAAAATATAACTCGAAACTGTCACTCCATCAAAATAAACTAAAATTATTATTAATATTGTCAAAATTGATAAATTGAATGTGTAAATTAAAAATAATTATCAAAAAATTATGAATATCAGTGCATATTGGAATTCGAATGGGAATATCTTCGAAACGGTTCGAGTAATCGAAAAAGTATAAGAGACCATTTTTGTAGAGCGTTAAATTTCCTACAATAATCAATGCAGCTTATTCAATAATAATTATTACTCAGTCAGTAACAAAATTCAGAAAAAAGTTATTTTTTTAATTTTACATTTTGACCTTAAATATCTTTTAAATGGTAAGATTTATCGAAAAGTGTAAGAGACCATTTTGTAGAGCATTTAATTTGCTATAAACATTGATGATGGTACGGGCTTAATAAGCTATTGGTGATAAAGATATGACCATTTTAATACCAAACTAAGTTGAAAATATAAAACTATGATGAGGATAATGTTCCCATTAATATTAAGAGCCGATACTGGGTAATTACTTTCTAAAGTTGCCTAGGAACAAGTTTTTGTGTATGAAATCAAAAAAAAAATAAAAGTTTTTTTTGACCCACCTTAATATACACATGGAAGTTATCGATCGAAATGAAAATTAGTACAGAGAGATCTTATTGGGAAAGTGAATCAATTTATTCCGGATACTCAATATTTAAATATGCAATACAGTTTTGTACTGCATATGTTTTATTTAAATGATACAAAAAATATTTTTTGTAGAAAGATACCTAGTTCAAATTATTGTTCTCGCACGTAAACTTTCCTATGCAAATTTATATTCGACTTCTTTTTATATATATATATTTTTATTATTACATTAAATTTTTTCAAGTTCTTATATATAGTTAAAATAGGTTCCCCTTCTAAGTTTAATATTTTACTTCCTATATTTGTATCTCTTAGGTTTGTTACTACATTTTTTAACTACATTTGTTACGTTTTAATTTTGGTTTAGTTGCGTAAAAGTCCGCTGTCGTGTTTTCTGGTCTCACAACGTTACCACTTATACGGGAATAAGTCGTGCATAACTTTAATGTAATTGTTAATTTTCCATTATACAAGGGTCTCTACTAAATTACTGAGATACAGAAAATTTGTAAAAGAAAATACATCAGAGTTAAGTATGTTCAGTTTTTTTTTCAGTGTCAATACACTTGTTTAGATGAATTTTCTAAATGATATTTTCTATCAAAAAGTTGACAGCCAGCGCAGCGGTATAAGAGGATGCGTTGTCGTGGTGCAGCATTATGACTCGAATTCTACGAATTTCGTAACTTCTGGCAAACAGTATTGTGTGTACCAGAACGCCGTGATAGCTTTCTGCCCTTTTAATTTAATAGCCTCGGCGAAGCCTGTACTTCTTAAAAACGCATCATACATAACTTTTTAAATTTTACGTACTTTTTTGACAATGGTTGGCTTTAGATCATCTTTATGAAACCATACCCTACTTTTCTGACGTGTAGGCAAGTCATAAAAGAGATTGTACGTTTCATCGCCTGTTACAATTTTAGATATTATATGGCGATCCGGCTTTATTCAATAACGGTTGGCCGATCTTACACGCACGGATTTTTGTGTTTTTTAAGATAATGTAAAGTTAAACGAGAAACAATCTTTTTCATTTTTAATTCATGATACAAGATTTTATACACCACTACGGATCAGATGACGAGAGTACTCTAAATCGTATGATAGGTACGATGATTGCCATCTTTTATCATTTTATAAACACGGGCGACCTCGGCTGGAGTGACTGTTGAAACGGACCTTTCTGTACGTTCATCTTGAAGTGTGTCGCATCCATTACGAAATTCTGTTAACCATCGAAGCACAATAGTTTAATATGGCGCTTCATTTTTAAACGTTGACTGTAATCGCTGTACATGTAGCTCTTTGAATATACTGACCTTCAAATCATAGTACTTTATAGCTTGCCAGTACTTACGTCTAAAACACATTACTTCTTTCACAGAAACACACTACACCTACGTTTAAACACGCAGAAAGTAACTACTATTCGCGCTTTTGTAGTGAAGTGGACTTGCACGCATGCGCAATCATAACCATGGGAAAACCGGCGTTTGATAGTATCTCAGTAATTCCAGATTGACCCTCGTAAGCACTTAACAAGCTAATAACAATGCATAGTTTCAAGAAGCGAGGCATGACGTTTAAATTTAGTTTCGCAAAATTTATTTTACTGTAAGAACTACAAATAATATTTTGAAAAATTAATCAGTAATCAGTACGTCTTACGAAATATTAGCAAGGCAACCTTTTTTCATTAATAAAAATAAAGTGCACATGAAATTTCGAAAGAAAAACGTCTTCAAAATGTTAATTTAAAATAATAATTCTAAAGAAAGAATATTATTTCTTCAACATATGAAAATGCTTAAATAATCGATTGGTGTATTTGCATTGAGTACTTTTTTACATTTTGAAATCATATTTCTCATAATTAATTTCACTATTATTTGAAATAGTGGCTCGCCTATACTGATGTATTTTACCATCACAACAACGCACACGAATTGCCATTTTTATTTCACTTGGCCATGCCTCACCTTGCATCCGGCCAACAACTGCGCGTGAGGCACGTACGGTTTCTAAACAAATAGTGTATTACGATACTTCCAGTAAATGAGTGCTTGTTGCGGTGGGGGCGGGGCTTTTCTCCTTCTATGTTTAGAAAACGTGTTACTTTGACGTAAACAATTTTAGCTTTCAACTTCCAAGCGATATTTCCAAGTGATACTATTATTAGTTGCAAACTAGTCATGAACGTGAACCATTTTGAAATATCCTGTACGGAATGCCTAACATATCGAAATGAAATGTTTATATAAAGGATTATTTAAAAACTATATAAACGTGCTGTAGATGAGTCAACAACAAAAATATAGGCTAGTTGAGATATTCATTATAATATTAAGAAGGTAACTGACCAGTCTGATGTGTCCCAAATTTTTAACTAGTATCATTCAACTGAATTTTATCAATAATTTTTGTTTGTCTTTAAGTTTCTAAACTTATTCACGTTAGAATGCCCGCTAGAAGCTTTAAAAAATATGTAAATCGTAAAAGGATTCAAAATAACTTTGCGCGGAAAGCCGAAAAATGTGATATGTATTCACGCATCAAAAGCTTCATTCCTTCATTATAACAAAAACGTGAGAAAATGATTGCGTCAAATCTACGTATCTATCGAATATGATAACCAAATACTTAAAGAACTTTTAATTTTAGAGAATAATTTTTATATATCTAACAGTCTGACTGTACAAACACCTACAATTTAATAGGCTTTTCTGAGTTTATTTAATTTTATCAAGAGGTACTCGCCTAACCTTAATGCTACAAAGTAATATCGGGACATAATAGGCCGGTATGGAACGCAAAAACCATAGACAAAAATTACTACCCCAATAAGTATTCTATGTATTTAAGTTCTCGTTTTTTTTTAAATGCTTCCCGCGAGTCGTATTGAAAGCAATTTTTTTTAATAAGTTCTCAGAGAAAACTGCTCACTTTGCAACTTACACAATTTATTCATAAACCGGGTATGTCCGTAACACCTGAGGCCCTGCATGACGTCTTTCTTATTCTTGTCGTTTTCCTCTAAATAAATAAAACCCACGCGCGACCGATTGAGCGGTGAATTATTCAAGTAGATCGCCAAAAGGATAGCGATATTCTAACCGATATACATTACGGCTGTTACTATCAATGGGTGGTCCCCTGATGATCGGCATGTGACAGGTTAAACGTATGAATTCATAGATAGAGTGAAAAATTCATATGTTAAATACTGTACTTCTGTATTCAGCTGCTTTTAGGGTTCAGTACTCAAAGGGTGCCAACGGGACCCTATTACTAAGTCTCGATGTCTATCCATCTGTCACAGGGTTGTTGTATCTTTAAACCGTAATAAGTAAAGACTTGAAATTTTCGAGTATGTAAGTATGGCCGCTATAACAATAAATAATGAAAATGAAGTGTCCCCATACAAAATATGTTCTTTTTTCGACGTTTTTTGCTGGAATGGTTGAATGGAAACTTGAAATTTTCACATTCTATATATTACTATGATCACTATATCAACAAATTATAAAATAAAATAAAATTTAAAATTAAAGGGTGTACCCACACAAGAAACGTGTTTTTTCGATGTTTTTAGGATTCTGAGCCAAAAGGACATAAACGAAACCCTTATAGTCTCGTCATGTCCGTCGGCTCGTCCGTCCGTTCGTATGTCATAGGCATTTTACTCAAAAACTACAAGATATTTTATTGAAACATAAGTACACTTTCTATGTTAAACAGCATTTTTAGTTTGATAGCAAATGGCAAAACGGAAATTTTATAGTTTCGTCATGTCCATATGTATGTAAAGGCATTTTATTTAAAACAACTAGGCATAAATTGATGAAATTTGGAGTATAGGTGTTTTGTATAAGCCACTACTTATATTTATAAGTTAAATAGTTTTTTAAATATTTTTAGAGAAATATATATATAAAAACCTTAAAAATAATTTTTGAACAAAATAACGTTATGGGTTATACATTTCAAAACTTTTTTCCATAAAAGGTGTCGCGAAGATACACTCTTTTGCCGGTGAACTTTAGTTTACACTAGTTTATGGGCAATAATCGACATACCTACTTGTTTCTCTAGTTATGGGCGACTACAAGTACTTATTCCTGTTCTGTGCGGTAAACATAAAAAAAAGTATAAAAACGCAAATGTTTTTATCTATAATGTATTTCAGCAGCTTAAAAATAGCTTAATATCCTACACTAAGTATGATCCTGACATGCTTTGGGCCAGTTTTTTTCTAAGTTCCACCCGTACGCAGCCGGAGCGGGTTGCTAGAGAATAATAAAATTAAAAACGCACACACGTGGAATGAAATGTATTTTTCGCATTCATGCTGCAAAATAATTTTATCGCACTGATATGATAAAATAAAATTATCACACTCTTGCAATGAAGTAAACATATCACATTCGCTCGTGCGGTAAACTTAACCTTCCGTGCACGGTTCATATGTAAACAAAAGGTACCTATATCCAAATCATACATTACGGTTTTTAATGCACAATTAATTACCTATTCCCCTTCGGATATTGCAATAGATGGGTTCACTTAAGTTCCTATGCGATGCGCGAGGCGCGATAACGGTTATTAATCAAATCAAAACCAAAAATATCTTTATTTCGCAGGTAATGTAGTTACTTGAAAAACGTCATCAATGAATTATTTTATCCCTTGGGCTTTTTTAATTGAGATATACAGACACGGTATAATAGCCCTTGCCACATAACTTTCTTTTAACGAAACGTTTACATTCACAAAATGGTAAATTCTGAATTTCACCTGAGTTTTTATTATAAAAGCGTACAAATTGCCTCGCGAATGATTTGTTTATTTTATTGAGTCGGATTTTATGAACAGTAAATCAAAATCAAATCAAAAATAATTTTTTTTCGTAGGTGATAGAAATTATACTTGAAATGTGTCATAAACAATTGTTTTTAAAATTAAAATTACCATCCTTTTCAAATGCTGATTCATCATGAGTGGAATGGGCAAGAAACTCCAAGTTTGCTCTTTTTTACTCATAGATGCAAAATATTGAATAATTAATAATTTAATACAACACTTAGTAATAACATGAAGCAACCTGATAGCCGAGCAGTTCAATCCCATGCGATTTTTTCATTAACGTATTCGGACACGGTATAACAGCCCTTGCCATAAACTTTCCTTTTAACGAAACGTTAAAATTCATAAAATGGCAAAATTTGAATTTCAGCTGGGACCTTATTATAAAACAATTCTTTTTTGGAACGATTCTATGTTTCTTGACATATACCAGGTTTTCGTATATGTATTGTGATGCTAAAGTTAAAATGCTAATTTCATTAAATTTCCCTGTGAGAGTTGCCATTAGTCTCAAGTCATAAACAACACAAATAGTTCACTTCTGTAGCACGAAAATTGTTTAAATATAGACTGCGTGACCTCATAATAAAATTTCATACGTCATGTGACTTTGAGAAAAACTGAAACTAGTCTCGCGGTGCTTTCATCTATAAGTAGCCGAATTCTTTTCACTGTGTATGCTGCAGAACTAAGCCTTTTCGCCAACCTGGTACTACGAGAATTCCAAGGCAATTTAGTATCCAAAGTGAGACCAAGGTCGTATCCACAATATCCAGTATCCTGTTCTTGACCATTACGTTGGCGTCAACCGGTTTAGCACTAGTTAAGGAAAATATAAGAAGTTTTGTTTTCCTGTCATTGAGAAGAAGATTATTAAATATTAAACTACTCAATTATTTCATAGATGGTTCTGTTTACTTCGTCAAAAGTTGGTTTTTGTCTATTAATCCTAAAAAGTAAAGAAGTATTATCAGTAAACAGTATAATCCCATGCCAATCTTTAACGAGATGTAGTAGATCATTAATGTCAGCTGGGAATAAAAATGGTCCAAGAACTGAACCCTGGGACACCACATCCATATGGGTGTGGTGTGGTTGTCGGTATTTACAGTCAATATTGACTGTAAATCTCGACGACCTCTCACCATTAACATTCATTATTTGAATTCTACCACTTAAATAAGATTCTAGAAATGCAAGTAATCGACCCGTGATAACCGAATAATGTAGTTTATTGACCAATGTATCATGATGAACGCAATATAAAGCTTTGGATAAATCACAAAAGACACCGATAGCGTCCCGTGAATCCTCCCAGGCATCAAAAATGTGTTGAATAAGTTCAACACTGACTTCAGTTGTTGAACGACCCTTTGTGAATCTGAATTGTTTAACGTTCATTATATTATAATATTATTATAAAAATACCGCAATAATTGATTTAAAATAAGCTTTTCAAAAATTTTTCTGAGTGTCGGTAGTATCGATATCGGAATAAAGTTGGAAGGGTCCGATGTACTAACGGATTTAAATAATGGAATAACTTTGTTTTGCTTCGTTAGATCAGGAAACACTCCACAATCAATGCAATTATTAAAAATTACTACTAAGCGTGAAGCATTGCAATCTATTATTATTTTTACATAATGCCATTAAGATCAGCAGTTACTTTTTCATAAGATAACGTCACAAGTGTCAATGTTTCGTTTCAACAGAGATTCAGCGAGAATAAGCGATGATTTTAGAGATTGTGTAGTTGAAACTGGAATTCTAGCAAAGAATTTTTCAAAAGTAAAAGCAATTACTTCAACTTTATTTAAAATTTGATCATCAATTTTTATTTGGAATTCTGTATGATGGTGTGTGTGTGTTTTCCAGTTTCACTATTGACTATATTCCAAGTAGTTTTTTATCGTATCAGTGCTATTTTTTATTTTATTACTAACAAACATATATTTTCCAGCTGCACATAAACGCTTCAATACCTTGGAATAATTTCTTACATAATTGACAAAAATAACTGAATTGTTATACGACTTTTTCTCATAAGGTGCGTATAATCTACGCCTGCTATTATGAGTGCCCACTGTCACCCAACCACTAAATGATAAAGTATTAATAACATTAATATTTTTTGATTTAAAAACAATGCTTCATTCGGACCTGGTTATAGTCAACAGCAAAACATATAATTTATTTGAGTCCTTACAATATGATAAGTTAGACAATTTTTTTAGTACGTTATTTTTAAACTGCTCAAGATGACCAGTGTTCACAGGTACAATTTTGATCTTGTTTTATATATTTTTTAGAATTAATGTCAAACATAACCAGCTGTCCACAATGGTCGGATGATAATTTATTTATAACCGATTGAAATTCTAGTTTAATATTCGTGGATATATTATCGAAACAGGAAGACGAAATAGCTGTGAATCTGGTCGGTTCCAAATATAAATTCTCTAAACGATAATATTGGAATAAGGATTTAATTCTAGTGGATAGACAAGAATTTTTCAATAAATTTATACTAAATTTTCCGCAAACAGTAGTAAATTTATTACTCTCACTAATAAAATATGTTTAATATAATATCAAAATTTGAATCTAAATTGCGCGATGCAACCTTTGCCGTTAAATCCACGAAATTACTTTGCAAACGTTGCGTTTGTTGCAGCATACTTTGACACTCAGAATCTTTTTCATTAAATTTTTGTTCATACAATTTTATAGACTTAAATAATTCTAAACTTTGTTTTTACAAATTAATCCTTTTATTACTAATATTCAATTGTTTTATATTTTTTGGAATGTCTTATAAGCTTATTAATTTTAATATATATCCTCACTTTTTTAGCACTATTGAAATTTATATTTCCTGCGTGTTAGTCCCTATATTGAGTAGCATAATTTGATCGTTTCGTCCGCTTTACTCAAATCTAACTGGTGTTGTAATTCATACGTCCTTTTTCTGCTACAATGCAGCTCTTCCTGAAGAGCTTGTATTTGAAGCAGTGTTCACTCGTACATTTAATATCCATTTCGGCCAATTCATTTTTTAATTTAGTGCTCATAAGTATGACCGATCTTATTTCAGTCACATGATCATCGAACTCGCTTATAAGGAAATCACACATTTCTTAGGACGCCTTCAATCTTAGGAGCGAAGATTTCAATTTTAGTTCTAAGTCGCGAATGGTAGATCTACAACTCATGATTTCTAAAGTGAACGAATCAGAAGGCTAGCTTGTCACTTAATTAATTATTATAATTATATATATGTGCACTGTTATTGAAAGTTCACAAAACTTCTAAAAAAATTAATACAATGACAGTGTATTACAAAAAAACATAATAAAAAAATAAATGGTAGGAGAGATCGAGCCCGGGCACCCTGTGCTCGCGACGTAATGCTATACAATTGAGCGAATCGTACAACTGGTTCTTAGACGAAATGAGTCGTGCTATACTTAAAACAAACACGGAATTATGAAGCAATATTCTAAAATTATTATTTAATAGTATATGATACCCATATATATATATATATATAGACCCTACAATATAAAAAAAACATGCAAATTGATAAATTATAAACATTTTTAATATAAAAGTTAAAGTTAATTCTGTTACTTGTCAGTTTCACCAAAACTACCTCACAAATACGATTTACTTTATTATTTTTTTTAATAATACATTTATAATAATTTATTAGAAAGGTCGTTCTTATGTCTAATGTCAATGTTAAGGATGTTGCTTATTTTTTGGAACGGATCTATATTTCTCTTGACATATACCATGTTTTTGTACATTTATTGTGATGCTAAAGTTAAAATATTAATTTCCTTAATTTTTTTTTTTTCTCAGAGACTGACATTTGTCCCAAATTATAAACAGCACGAATAGCACGTTTCTGCAGCATGAAAATCGTGTGAATATCGGCAGCATGACCACAAAATAAAACTCCATAAATCATGAGATTATGAAAAAAACTGAAATAAGCTACTCCGGCTAGTGCTAGTGCTTTCATCTGTAAATTGCTGACTTCTTTTGACTGCATATACCGCAGAACCAAGCCTTTTCGCTAATTTCGTAATACGAGCATTCGAACGTAACTTGGCATCTACAGTGAGACCAAGAAATAAGGTCGATCCACAATATTCAGTACCTTGTTCTTGATCATCACATTGCGTCGATCAATTCCGAATTGGATAAGGAAAATGTAACAAGTTCAGTTTTCATTAAATTTCTTGTCATTAAAAAGAAGATTATTATTACTAAACCACTCAACAATTCAAAAGACGTTATTGTTTACTCTGTCAAAAGCTGGTTATTTCTCATCAATATTAACAAGTAAGAAGGTGTCATCAGCAGACAATACAATCCCATGACCATCCTTAACAACATGTGGTAGATTCATGAAAACTAGGAATAGAAATGGTCCAAGAACTGAATCCTGTATCACACCCAAATCGATTGCAGATCCTGACGATTTCTTCCCATTAATATCAACTCTTTGGAATTATCACTTAAATAACACTCCAAAAGTTCGAGGGATCGACCCGCGATGCCATAATGATATAGTTTCCTGATCAGTGTATCATGATGAACGCAGTCAAATGCCTTGGATAAATCATAGAATACAACAATCGCGTCCCGTGAATTCTCCTAGACATCAAAAATCTGCTGAATAAGCACAACACCGGCGTTAGTTGTAGAGCGACCCTTTGTGAATCTAAACTGTTTAACATTTATCAAATTGTTTTTAGAAAAATACTGTAATATTTGATTTAACATAAGCTTTTCAAAAATTTTGCTGAGCGTCCATAGTATTTATATCGGTCTAAAATTTGTTGGGTTAGATATAGTATTGGATTTATACAAAAGAATTATTTTATTTTACTTAATTAAATCTGAAAACACTACAATCAATGCAAGCATTAAAATCTCTACTAGTCATGGAACAATGCAGTCTATTATTGAATCAATTATTGTTACGAAAAGGCCATCAAGATCTACAGTTTTTCTTTTTATTTTTAAACACATGAATGCTTTAAGAACGTCATTATAATGACATAGGTAAACGTAAACGAAATGCCACAAACAAGAACTTCACGTTACAACTATGATTCGGCGAGAGTAGGCGATGACTAGAGATTATGTAGTTGAAACTGGAATACAAGTAATTTTTTTTTTAAAGCAAAGGTAACTTCTATATCTTTATTTAAAATTTTGTCATTAACTTCTAATAGGCGACCGCTTACTCGTTACAGAGCCCAGTGGGATGTGACGTTTCCAAGCGATCCGCAGCAGCATATCGTGCAAGCGCTCTTATGCTGTGCGGATGGTTTTCGAAATCCTGCGTATTAGCTTACAATATTTTGTTAAAACTTCAGTGATTTTCAAGTTAAATAAGAATTGTTTTTCAATATTGAGTTCTAATCTATTCTTAATTTTTTATTACTAAGCATTTGACTATACGTAAGCTACCTATAAAAGATTCTGCCTTTTTTTTTTATTTTACGAAACTATATTTTTAAAATTATGCATAGTTAAATATTGTACGGTGGTACGGAACCCTTCGTGTGCGAATTCGACTCGCGATTGTTGTTAAGTGGTAAATATTTAAACAATACTAACAAATTTGAGATGTATTTTATGTTCTGAGAGTAAAAACTCCTGGCCGTCACGAAACGCCCGGCAGATGTGAAATATCGAAGTTGATGGCCATTGAAAGTGTTTATAATTAAAGAAAACCAATAAATAAATATAGGACCAATAAATAAATATAGAGTAAATAAATAAGTATAAAATAAATAAATATAAAATAAATAAATAAAGAGAGGGGACATATTGGCATAAGGAACGTCGTGCAGTTGGTCGTCACGGCATACGAGTCGGTCTTATCTTCAATGTGCACCAATAGATGTTTCACATCGAAGTTATGGAAATTCAGGAATTACTTAACGTGAAATTAATAATCAAACAACTTGTGATTTGATGCAATATTTCGGCTTCTCGACTAATGTAAATTAACAGATTCTTGTACTCAAGTGAAAAGAAATAATCATTAAATGTGAAAAGGTAAGAATATAATTTTATAGTATTATTTAATATATTACAATGGAAATATTCAAAGTCCATAATACAGATTAAAAAAGTAACCTTTTGAATAAAGAACTTATTTTCTTTTAGAAATAATTATTGAATAGTTAAAAACAGCATGTAGCCATTGTGCACAAGCGGTATCAAAGTGGAAAAAATTCCAAGCATTTCCGACGTCCGGTTCTTTTCAACCGTATATTTTCCTAAAAAACCTTTTTTGTTTCACAATGAAAGCCAGCGAAAAACGACAAAGGGCAGCGTTTAACAAGGTCGACCCCGCAATTTCTGCATTTAACGATCCTTGCGCTCCGGATGCAGTGGTCGTTGCAAACGCCGCGGACGCGGATAATGAAAAAAAATTGCATTCATACTTTTCTCTTACTGATGCACATGGAAACGAAATTTACATAATGCAAATTGTCGTTTTGTGTAATGCCTTATATTTCGTTTATTATTGTCGCCGTAACAAGAATGAAACCTTCGTAACTATTTTCTCTACGCGCAAGTATATGAAGCTGCTAGTTTTACTTTTTTATAATCATGCCAAAAATATAAGGTAGTGAAAAATATTATGTACTTTTCAAAAATTATGTAATAATGCTCTCATGGTATGTAAAAATATATTACATTGAAAATTACGATGCTGAAAAACGCGACGCTTCACATAAAAGTTGTAGTAATGTAAAATGGACAGTTTGCTTCTGCTTTAAATTCAGGTAAATTTCATATATATTCTAAAATAATGACCTCTGTCAACATTCATTAACATAGACGGGATAGGCTACTCATTTATAGGGAGGGTGGTCTGTCGGTAGCCACATTATAGGCAGACTTGATTTTTATTAACCTACAAAATAAGTCGAGAAAATAATATCCTTAATGATTAGGGTATACTATGCATCGGTTTTTACTTAATAATTGCTTGCATCGCTACCAAGGTTCATATTTTCATGGATACGGTTCAGCAATTTTAATCTAATTCGTTGTTCTTTGAATGCTTAATATAACTAATTCTCTATTTTTTACATACCAAAGTTATTTTTTCAATATATTTATAAAATCGAGATGAAAAATGGCATGTAAAATGAAATAAACTGAAAAAACACATATATGGAATAACTCTCTACCACATATCGTTTGTTTGTACTTCATAGCTAACTCTCGCCCGCTTAGCTGGCCGTTAATTAAATTTATCAATGATTACTTTACTTCATGATTTAACTTTGTTTGTAGAGCTTAAAAAGAGTTTGTTACATTAATTTTATTCGAAATTGAAATAGGTGCACAGTTTTAATATTTTGTCTTGTGAATATAATTTAATTGCAAGTGCAAATTGAAAATCGTACGTATTATGACAAATTTCGTTGAATATTAAATATTCGTTGTTAGCCGATGTACCCGTTGATAGTGCGTAACGCACTGCCCGGTGATTAATTACAGATTTAAACAAAACGAATAATACTCTTTTATCCTTCTTTTTCGTTAGTAATAATGCATTACGTGAAAACTCTATCTCACGTAATGCATCATAACTAACATATAACAACAATAACTAACAACTAACAAACGAACGATTAATTAATGAAAGAATCGGCGAGAAAAGTATTTGTTTGCGCGTGCACCGTCACCTCGTGCCTGACGGCCAGTTGACTCGCCTGGACGGCCGAATTTCCTAGAAATCCCCTAAAAACGGGGGTAGGCCTCTTTCGCAGGCAACATTTAATTTTAAACTAAAAATCGAGACGTCACACCATAAACGTAACATTTTTTAACGCAGAATGTTTTATTCACGTTTAGGTTTCTGCAAGGTTTTTAACATTAGTGTTTTGAAAGTACTCGTATATGAAAAGTAAATATAAGGTGCAAATATGGAAATGCCTAAAATTTCTGCTTGGGACACCTATATATAAAAGGAAATATACGTGTAAAATTAACTTAAGTAACTATGACGTAAAATGTCATTACAAGAACTTCTTATTGACCATGCATATTCGAAATGAAGAAGCGATAAAATAAACAGAAACAGTTCGGCAGAATATTCATTGACAATAATATTATCAACATTCTGTATTAATTGTAAAAGTTTGCGGAACACGTAGAAAACCTGTGTGTAAAAGGAAAACATACATTTACAATTAACTTAATTATCTAATGTGTAACGTTCGATTACAAGCAACTCATAATTAACTATGTGTATTCCAAATAAGGAAGTAATTAAATAAACGGGAAAAGTATGACAAATAACAAAGTATTTTTCAAAATATACAATAATAATTATAGAAGTTCTTAGAATAGATGGAAACAAATACAGTTACCGTTATTTGAACTGAGTCTACACAAATTTATGTAAAATTATAAAAGAAGCGATTTTCATTTAATCCTCACTTAAAAATGAAGAACGATAATACTAAATCGAAGCTAAGTCAATTTTAGTTGTTTTTTAAGATAATAACAATTGTATTAGTATTGCAAACAAATTCATAAATCATAAGAGATCTAAACATATAGACATTAGATATTAATTCATGAGAGAATAAGTTATTAAAAATTAATAAAGCTAAATTATATTACAACAGAGAAATGACTAGATGATGGTATCCATATAAATAATACTAGCAAAAAAGTTTCACGATTTCAGAATAAAATTAAACTTTAATTATTTTCTTTAGAATTCCATAACAAACGAAAAACAAATTTTATGGTTGTTATATTGACTGAGATTTATGGTATATATAACGAATAATCAATATGTAATTTAAACATCAGTTACATTAAACATATTGTCATATTACTTATTTTTAAGCAAACATTTGACTCACAACTAAGTAAATTATCTCTTGACATGGAACGACTACTAGTGTTAAAATATGCAATAGAAGTAATAACCCTCCTGATAAATAAATAACACAAAGAACTTCATTCTTTCCATCGGAAATGTGAACATGTATTGTTTAAAAAATAAGACAATTTTATTTAGACGAACTACTCTCCAAATTACGATTTATTAATAATATTTGTTTCCATAAAAAATGACCTTGTGTATAATTAAGAATCACCTATTATTTTACCATTGTTTACATTAACATCTTTACTAAAAGCAAAGGGTTAGAGATATGGAAATTTGAGCGTTTGAAATCAGAGTAACGAATGATTCTCTGCCTATTTTTCTTTACTTAGATATACCTATATATATATATATATATATATATATATATATATATATATATATATATATATTATATATATATGTGAATTTTGAAAACTTACAGATTGACTATTTTTAGTGTTATCGTGTATTTTAAGTCTATTCGATTTAGTAACTTATTCGCTCAATAATTCGATCAATTGCCTATATTTATGTAAGTAATCCCACTTTCACGCCTTAAAGGGATTGTCGAACAGTATATGTGTTAATTACTGCCGCTTCGCTTACGGTGCCTGCAGACTTGCTCGTTTTTATCGCTCGAAACTGTTACTCAACAATTTCGTCACAGGTGATATCTATCACTGTCCTGCCCACTTGTTTCCTTTATCGGTCGTTATCGTTCCTCGACAATCGCGTCAAAAGTAATCAATATTAGTATTAGCATCGTACAGAGTTGTTTGAGGCGAGTCGCTGGTAAAAATTGACTTTAAGCTTGAAATTTGTAATTGAAAATTAATGTTAACTTTGTGGCATTTCTACTGATGTGAAGTTATGATTTTGAATATTTTTTGAATTTAATGGGACCAGAAATAATTAAGAAATTAATGAAGTACTGTCATAGTAAACTGAGCAAAGAAATCGCTCATATATACGCATTCACTATATCGAAAAGCACAAACTTAATACATTAGTTTATATATATACATATGCATGGCTATTTCAATAAATTCACTAACCATTTCGTTTTAAATTTGTACTTTGATAAAGCTTTCGTTTTAAATTTTTCAAGTTTATCTGCCCAAGATGGAATCGATCATACATCTTTCCGCTAATTATTAGTTTATAATTTGTGGAATAATAAATGATTCCGCGACTATTCCTCCCTATCTTTGAAAATACAAAACCTTAAATATTTAAAAATGCACGCACGGTATGTAATAGCTATGTAGGGCCCTATAGTTTACAAGGTTTATAAGATATCATGGATTACAAGGAAACCAATGAAATTCTAAATCTCTAAATTCCTACTATAGACGCATAATTGTGGCGATGAAAAAATATGTATAAAACAAATTGTTGTTTTTCATAGAGGACTATTGCGATGATTTAAAGTACAAAACCTTTTCTGCACGAGTTCGATTGATGTTTTTTGCAGTCCAGTTAAGCGCATGTGCAAAGTACGAAATGCATTTTATTTTAACACAGCGCAAAAAAGAACACGCAATACACATAACGTCAGGAATAATTGCCACTCGTTATTCGACTATCCACGTTCTAGAACGAGTATCAATATACTTTTCAATGACATCGATTGAAATCGAGGTCGTTTTGACATGTCGAAATTCTGTAACTTTGTGCATAACTACCATAAAAAATAACTAACATGAACAAAACAATAAGCAGATCTGTTTATAAATAAATACTCATCGACAGACATGCCACTTGACGGGATTTAAAAAAAGTAACAAAATAATAACATATACAATAACATATAGCTGTATTTGACCAGCGTCGTTTAAACTTACAATGAAATCAATGTAACTACGCGTTACAAATTGATGAAGGCGCCGGGTTAGTTTATAACGCGTAGTTACATACGTTTTGGGCAACGATGTAACGATAGATTCGTATAATGGATACTACGTTATTTATGTCTTGAAATGTATCCACGTACTAGGTTAGTCTTGTAGAGTACTTAAAAAAAATTGGGTATGTTAGCCTTAATATACGATCAGGTTTGTAAAAAGCTTTTATTAGCTTCACTTGTTTGTATATAAGTATCTATACGAGACGAAATCTTATAGGCTGGATTTCACACACTTATAATTGTTAGTTAATCATGAAGTTTTGATTCTGATGACAGTACAGTAATAAGGTACAATTGCACTGATGTAATGATGGACTCAATTAATCAAATGAAAACTTAAAGGAGGCACTGGAACTCCTTAACGGAATAACATATCCTAGCCGTGTTTGAGCTTGTCGTATTTGTCTTGAGATGCACTTTGCCCATTATTATTTTTCAGGGTTAGATTATGGAGCCGGAAGTTTGCGACTGGAACTCTATATTAAAACAACGTACCCTAATCACATTTGGGCTTGTTGGACATTTCTGAAGATATACTTTGAACTTTCAGGCTCTGATGATGGAGTTGGAAGGTTAGTAGTTAAACATAACGTAATAATGTATTCTAGTTGTGGTTAAACTTGTTTTAATTGTCTTTAAATGTACTCCAGTCGTTGATGGCTTTCAAACTTTGATAACAGATCCAGAAGGTAGGCAATAGTAGAAAGTTGTAATAGATGAATGTATCCTAACCGTGTTTGTGTTTTCCGAAGTATAGGCAAGTCTGTTGCAAATAGCCCCACCAACTATATGGTCTACTGTAGGGGAGTTTAGAGACAATCTCAATATTAGAACCTTTTCCCAGATAAGGAAGCGTAATCAGTGAGGACTGAATGGTATGCTTGAAGTTAAAAATGTCATGTAACAATTCTCAAATTAGGGTACCGGAATCAACCCTATTGTAAATTTGTATCTTTGCCCCTCTACGAACTACTGCGGAAGCGTTGACTTATCATCAAATTACAAAAATTTCTGAAGCTACTTTATTTCCTTTTTAATACTGGACTAAAAAGTAGAATAACAAATTAATAGTTTTAAAAGACACGCTTTTATAAAATATATATAAGTTCTGTACTATAAAGCAGAAAAAAAAATTTTGAACTTATTTCCTCTGTCTATCCCAAAAAAGCCTTAACGTAAACCATGTTTGTAGTATGTTTTTTTTTTTAATTTTTAAATTTATTTTAATACTTGTAAATAATGTAAAAACGAGAGACAGTTCTCAACAATACGTAGACAAACAATTTTGTTTCTTAAGCACCCTGTTAGTCTCTATTTAGTTAAAGTTCATCACAAACACTAATCAACATTAAGTCTCAATGAATCCCAATGTCGCTATTTAAGGACTATTTAGTTAACGACTATTTAAGTACGGTCAGTGGCGGAAGCAATCGATCGTTCGAAGAAATTGTATTAAATTGGCCTAAGCACTTCTCGTATTTGACAAGATTTGTAAGGACACATATTTTACAAATCTATACATATTTACAAACATTAATGTTAATTAATAGAAAATGGATTAAAAAATTACGAAAATTAAAAAAAAACGATTTCTTTTAAAATGTACATTTAAATCGAAAAGTCAAACGATCTAAGCGAGCCGAGTTTGATAATGGGTGTGCCTTGGAGTAAGACTTCGTCTTTTGATTGAATCGAATTAGAAAAATATTATACATGTAATATATTTTCTATAAAAATATATTACCTACTTCAATAATTCGATTTGCTTTATGTTACACGTTAAATACAATAATGTTTTGACTAATTATGATGAACATACTGAGACTTAATATTGAATTAAGAGTAAAGTTAGCAGCATTTGCTATAGTATTTTTAGAAATTTTAATAGTAAACAAAAGTTGCAGGCCGCAACGCGGCTTCAATTTCGTCCACTTTTGTTTTTTTTTTTGCACAAAATTCTATAAGAGGAAGAATTTTTAAAATCTGTTATAGAACAAATATGCCGATGATGCCAGAGCGAAAAGTTAATAAATAGTCTATTTTATTAAAGGAACTTATTAGTCATGAAAAAAAAAATTCAAAATCGGTTCAGTAATTTGCTTCAATAGTACTAATACGTAGACGAGTGGGGACAGTCGTTAGTTTTTTTTAGAAGCTTTCCTGCTTGCGAGCACAACATATCGCCAGTTTTATAATGTTTGAATGAATAGTTTAGACACACAAAGAAGACAAACACTCATTTATATACATTATAAAACCCTGCTTCCGTTCACATAATTCCGAAGGATGCCTCTCGCCCTTTGTAATAAACAATATTTATACCAAACGTAATTCAACCTTATTCCATAAAAATGATGACACAAAAGTTTATTCCTTGCACTTAGATAAAAGAGAGTTTAAAAAAATTATTTCTTAATGGGTCCTTACATTATACAAACTATCATCAGATCAAATTTAATTTCGATTTGGCTTCTAATTGCGGAAATCTCGTCGTGCATGAATTGGTGAGTTGTTTTTCTCCAACTATAAACTTATAGTTTTCATTTTATATACATTTTTGTACCCCTAACTGACTGACTCATCACGAGATCTCCGAAATGTCCGATCGATTTTAAATTTGGCATAGTTACTCTTTTCGGGACCTCACATAGTGAGTGTCTACCTAGACACTCACTAAGAACGGGTTTCTAAATCCTGACCAAAGAAAAATTCATCGTTCTTCGACTATTTAAGCGGGCGGAGCCTCGGGCAATAATTAGTTATTTAATAAACTACTCCATCAATTAATATACTCTAAAAACCAATCTCGTTATCCATGAAATCCTATACTGATTCTCGTGTCAGGCTTTATATACGCCACTGTTAAGGCATATCCCCTCCAACATTTTTTTCATTTCAAATTCAGGGGCTCGAACCTTAAGTCTTTCACGCTGGTTTAGTGCGGATTGAGGGCTGTAAAGTTGTTAAAGACTACCGTCACCAACGCGATGACCGACAGCTTAATGTGCTCTCCGAGGCATGGAGCGTATGATTTACTTAAAGTTAAAACTCACTAGTCAATCGGGCTGCGCTCAAGATCGAACCTGATACCTTATGTTTCGAATCCGAGCCAACCACTAAGCCACCCCCGCTTCATACGCTGATAAAACCATTTGTTCATATAAAAGTTCATAGAGTGTACTTGAAAACCATATCCAAACTTCATCTAGTAAATTTCTTTCACTTTTAACATAAAAACCGTTTCCGTGGCTGAAATGTATTAAATATAGACATATGGTGTTGTGGATTTATTTGTAAAGCTCAATGGTTTTAATTTATCATATTTTAAGTTTAAAGGTTAATATTAATTATATACATTTTATTTGCGTATTTCAAACCATTCAGACATGGAACGTCAATAAATCTACTAAGCGTCTAGTTTTTTTCTAACTTTAATTATTGTTTACATAACCTATTAATCATGGAAAACAACGATAAAATCATGACTCACGAACACAACTCCCATAAACACGCATACACACATGGTCACGCATTCACGCCACACATATTACACACAAACTCACATGAATGCGTGCACGAACACACAACTACAAATTATAAAGTTTCTAACGAAATACAAAAATAACTATTTTTTTTGGTTACTATACGCTGAATCGAAATCACATATAGCTTATTTATCAAATCACATGTTTCGACAGTATACCATATAAGTATCATCAAAATCGGGTAAACCTTTTTTAAATTACAAACAGACATACAGACGGACAAACGGACAGTATGTAGCTTATCATTTGCGTATTTGTTGTTCTTACTGTATACCCATTTTCATCACGATCGGTCAAACTGTTCTTAACTTATAAAAAGACATACAGACAGACCAATAGACAGACAGGCAAAATTTAAAAAAATGGTAAAATAGAGGTCAGTTAGTTTTAAAACAAAAGATTCTTTAAATAGAAACAAAGCCATAATTATGCCACCTTTATAAACTAGGTGATAGCCATTTCACCGCGGATCGTGAATAAGGCAATAAATAGCAATTCTAATACTAAAAACATTATTTATCAAACAGTGATTAATGCAAAAACGAGAATATTTATATACAGGGAGAACCGTAGACGAAAGCCAGTGGACATGATAAATATTTGGTGTGGAAAATCGAGGGTAGCCATACATCGCGTCACAAATTTTAGTCGAAGCGTTCGATGTGTTGAGATACACGAAACATCTGCGCGGTCACGCGCGAGCACAGCTTAGCTTACGTGACGTATGACTGGTCTGGGGCAGAATACAAATTCTAGTTCTAAAAGCCATCCCAGGGAAACTGGAAGAAAGATAAATATGCATGTAGCACTACGTATAATTCATTTCATTTAAGGTTTAGAATCTTCCAAAGTTTGTAAATAGTAGCCGTAGTAGTAAGTAGTGCTGAAGTTTTCATTGTTAATTGCTCTTTGTTATATAATAAATTGTGAATACTCCAGTTGTGGACTTCAAGAATAACTGCTAGTTTTACAATGGTAACATTATTATTTAAACTTGTCCAACAAACTAGACACACAAAAAATAACCATTTTAACAAATCTGTGCATTATTAATAAAAATATTTACATATGAAAAATCACGGTTCATACAGACAATCGTGCATATATCTATGAACAATATACCGCGGAAGCAATATAATCTGGTGGCTCGCCCGATAAAGAAATTACATTCTGAATTTAATATTATTTATGCATAATCAATATAGGCTATTTGTTACCATTATACTACAAACATTTTATTAAAGATTTATGAACTTCAATAATTTATATCTTATCAATTTCAAAGTACAATTACTATGTATTATTAAAAATAACAGCAGATGTTCGAAAACCGGGACGACTTTACAATCACGAGATAGTACTTGATAAATGCATTTTTTTTTGTAGGAACTGTATATTAATTATTACTTATAATTTACAAAATAAAATTACCTCAATCTGTCAGTGATTTGCGTTATATCTAATTTTTATTAAGGTACTAATTAGTAATGTTCAAATATACTTACTTACTTCACCTAAAAGAATAATCAAACCTAAAATCTGAATAATACAGATTATTCCCAATTTTAAAATTATTATGTATGTATAGAAGACCTGTCCTTAGGATATCGGTGTTACAGCAGTCATACAAAGGTCTAGAAGAAGAAGTCATACAACACGTCAATAAGTACGTAACAAGATTTTATTCTGAGCAATAAAAACAGTTAGTTCAAAACGTTTAATTTTTTATACCATATGAGTACGCTGAATCACCTAGAGAACCAATGGACTTTTTAAGGTAGTTATTCATATTACCTAGGGTTTTATTGATTGCAAATGCCTATTTAGCTGGCCACAAGAAATGGCCTTCTGGCATATTTGCAAAAAGTTGACACGATACAGATTTTATAACAAATATCAAAAGTATTGAAATATGTTGCTTGACACGTTATATTTTTGTCACTACGATCAGACGACATTAGCGCCATTTTATTTTATAAGTTGGAGCTAAAAAATCCTTTAATTTGTGTGGTATGCACATTATATTTATTTACAATTAATAAAAAAAAGAAACGTGTGGCACTCGGGGTCTGCCGCGGTAAAGCTATTCCACAGCATTTTTTATCAACTTATGCAATTATAATTATTTATGCAGTATTTTTTTTCTTTGATATTAATTCAAGTTTTTCATCACTTTCTTCATTAATAAATGCACTTTGTTTATTCATATTTAAAACACTTAAAACACTTTATACACAAATTTTACGCGTATAGCTATTCACCAGCAACTGCTATTCACTGTTCTATGTAGGTACCTGGTACACCTATGTATATATACCTACATGTATACTTACGGGGCACATGCGGTGAGTGTGGCAATATAAAGATATGATAGATACCTATACACCTATATACTTTCTCACAAACAGCTGCTTACGTATTCGTCCGATTTCGGAGCAGTTCGTCTCGATCCGAGCGAGCTTCGTACAGTCGTACCATATACATACACGTTAAACGAACGCTCGGCCGAGCTACACGGTAGGCGGAGTGGGGGGTGTTAGGTTTTATTTACGTTACGGAATTTCTTCATTCGGTCGCAGCGCTCAAAGCCCGCGATAAAAGCTATGCAATAGCTTAAAAAAAATGAAAAAAAGAATAAAAATGTTTATTTTCATTATCTTAATGTAGGTTACAGTTTACAATATAGGCATACTCCTTTTAAGTATTAAAAATATTTGTGCCAGGAGGCGACAACAAAATTAGCAAAAGTACACGCGTGCATATGCATTTAGGTGTACCAAGTATACATGCGACACGAATGCCTGTGTGTATGTGTGTGCGTGCGTGCGTGTGCGCGTCTGTTTATGTGTGGATGTGTGTGGTGTTTGTGTGATGTGGGTATGAGTGTGTGGGTGGGATGTATGTTTGTCAATCCACGCCACAGACATACACTCACTCTACCTCCTGCACACAAATTTGTCCATTTTTGTATAGTTTTAGTATAATGTGACCATATTAGGTAATAGATTGTAATATACTTTCTGTGTCTATTATAATCTTTTAAGACTTTTAAGCCAGTTAGTTAATGTTTGTTTATAATAAAGGTAATGAATTTAGTAGATATTAAGTTTATTGTTGATGGTGTTACATAGGTAAGCGCTTTGTCTGCTGTGTTGTCTTTTCCCAAAGCAGATTTTCGTAGTTTGTATAAGTACAATAGGATAGTTATTTCTTTTGCCATGAATATCAGAATCATAAATTTGACATTTATGCACTTTTAGTATTAATGTCAGTATGTAAAGTTTTCTCAAAGTTAACAGATTTGTACACTTATAAAGTTCTTCTGTAGAGAATCTGTATGACAGGAAGTATATTACTTTAATCAGACATTTTTGTGTTCTTTCAAGGTTTAGAAATTTAATTTCACTTAATCCTTCCCATCTATATGGGAAAGGTTCTTCTATACACCCATCTTATGTTACTGTGTATCTATACACAGTAACATAAGATAGACTGCACCAATAATATATAAACCTTATTTAAAAAGAACTATGCTTGCAACATCTCTGAGCATTATAAATATCCAAATAAGTTTTCTAATTCTTCCCAGAAATTATTCAGTTTGAGCATGCCATGATAGCCTATAATCAACTGAAATAGCTAAATACTTTACATAGTTAGTTTTTTTAATGTCCATGCAGGAACATGTAGGTTTTTGGGATTTTCACCCTTAAGTATCTTTATACAATAGTCCTTGCTCGGTTGCGTTCTGTTATCAATAGAAAAATAATACGGGTCACTTTAAGCATTCAATTTGTTTTTACTATGTAGTGTACGATTTAAATGAGCTTCTTTGTAGGTTCAAAATGTATTTTTTATGGCATAAATATTTGTTTTCTACTCACTTTTGTCAAAAACACTCTTTCTTTCCACTTTGCTTTCGACTATAAAATTTCTGAACTTATTTGTATAAAATTTTGTGTGGTAATAATTAAAGGTAAAAATAAGATAGATTTTTTAGTAATAAAATATGGTTTAAGCCTAATCAACAATTGCAGTTTAAGCATTGATATACTTATATATACATCTATATTTATAACTAAAACTACTATCGGTTTATGAATGTATTCAAAAGAAAATCAGCTTGGATAAAGATACGAAAAAAAAGATATTAGTAAATAGAAAGCATACACATTTCAATTTTTTTAATTTTTTTTCGTTTTCACCGTCTTCTTGAGATTTAAGAAATAATTTTATATTACAGAAAAACTATAAAATTCTAAGTGTAAGTTTTTAAATAAGTTTATTTTCATAATAACAAATCTTATTTTTATGTTATATCGCATTACCATATTGTCGTAGATAATATGAAAATAATATTTGTATTTATAAAAACAAGAAAATATTTCTTCCTACGCATAAGAGCTATTATTATCTAGTAGGTACTGTGGTTATACTTTATCGAAAATCAATTTAAGAAGCATTGAAGCACGTTACTTTCATTTAGCATTTTTTTTTGTATTCGATACAATATAAGTCGTCAGCGATGCTATCGACACGTAACCTTGTCATACTAAATAATTGAAGCAGATCAACAACTAACACGCATAATAGAAAAATGAAAAAAATAATAAACAATAACAAAAGTTTTGGAAGAAACGAAATTAAAGTGATAAATCACAAAACATTAGTGCGTTGCTATAATGCTGATTTACACACTGATTACGTCACTTTTTCTTTCGTATGAAAAGTTCCTTCTCGATAGCATCGCAGTTGCTAATATAGGCTTTTTTTATGTAGGATCCCAGTCTCTCTACGTCTCTTACTACCCAAAAACGCTTAAAAATTCATCGTAGTCGAGGCAGCACTCCAAAACATTAGAGGTTAAATAAAACTCATAGTTCACACTTAAAAGTAAATGTACTTGAACTGTAAGGCGTTGTCTAAACTACAATCGCGATTTTTTATCTCCAAAGGGCTAATTTTATTTGACATGACTTTCGATATGAAAATAGATAATAGTAAAAGCAAGCAAGACTCAGGAAGGACACACCGGCTAGAATTTAATGATAGGTTAGGTTAAGTTGGAAACTTAAAGGTAGGCCATTTAATAGAACCTTCTCATAATTGGCGTACAACTACGGCTTGATGTCATCACCAGGGTAAATAACTGAAAAAAATTATGGCGTGCACGTGGTTCTAGAGGCGCTGAGACAATAAAAACCTTCGAGCGATTGATGGAGACATTAGAAGATTTATATGACGGCGGTCACGAGAAACACTTGTGTCGTTCTCAAGCTAAGTATTGGGGCAAATACGGCAATCAGTTCAGCATTCGGCTGTTGAATGCGAGAAGTCAATCGGTATGCGTCATATCAATGAATAGCGCCGGAAGCTATGAACATGCCATTACATACTGTTAAACTTGCCATTTAATATGGTTTTAACTAATGTTGATCGACTAACTATAACTTTTGTCAATTTTTGAGTGAGCTGCTGTGTAAAAACTCATTACTTTTCTAATCTAAAATCTACTAAAATTTTACTACTCACTCCATTATTTTATTGTGACACCAATGAGATTAGAATAGTACATATTTACAAGATACGGGTTTTTGTTATTTCCAGCTCTAACTGACCGGCCAGCCAACGAAGTCAAAAATTCTACAGGTCAACCCCCTACATAATATTCAAATTCAAAAATCTCTTCATTTTATAAATTATATATAACTCTTAAAGCACTTCAGTTTAATATGAATTTACCATTCATTCAGAATGCAGTTTTTCCTCAAGAAAAATGATAAAAAAACTTAAGGGTAGGTATTTTAAAACGTAATTGTATAAAAAAAAAAATCCAAAATAAAAGTCGTACAGAAAGAAAACCCAATAATAACAGGAGCTGGTTATGTCCATGGGCATTCGTCCTCAAAATAATCGAAAATTTTGTTTTACCCTCTTTACCAAGTAATTATTTAACAACATTTTAGGTTTATATAAGGGTAAGTTTAAAAATTGAATGTATTTAATAACATATATGTTTCCTCTTATTTGCATCAATCGTGTACAATTCTTGGTATCGGGTTCCCGAAATTCTTTATTTAGTATAATACCAATTTGATCTGCATAAGTTTTAATTCTTTAATAGATTCTAATGGCTATTAAAGTTATTATCGTTATTATTCTAGACTCACGCGTATTTCTAAATTTTAATTACTTTATTCATAGTTCATGAAATGAATCAGTTACATATTAAAATTGTAACTGTACATATGGCACAATATAAATTTAAAGGGCATTATACGGCATATTATAATTAGCTTTTTCAGTGTGGGAATAGAATAATTTAATCATAACCGAATCTAGACAATAATTTTCTAGGAGGATGTAGTTTTGTCAAAGATAATTATTTACGTTTTGAGATATACGATTAGCATTCCAAGTCAATTGCTGAGGGTTGATCATTTGTTAATATTGTATTTTTATTACTTATTGAAGGACGGAAATGAAATATATTTTTAACATGTATGTATTTCATTTCCGTTAAAGTCTCAACATTTATTATTATACAAACAGTAAAAATAGTTTTAATCTAAAGCAATAGTTACTCCATGGACGTAAAAAATAAATGGAAAGAGCATTGCTAAGCAAAGGTAGAAGCAATGAATATTTGTGTAAACGCAATAAAGTCATATAAAGAAATTTTTTTTTTGTTAAAATGCAGTACCTTCATTAACAAAAAATGAGAGATATTACGGCTTTCTGTAATAAAGCACATGAAAGTTCAATAAAAATAGAAAATAATTGATCCAAAATCAATAATGTGAATGTGACGAAATTATTAACGCAAGAACAATCAGTAGACTAACTTGTGTGTAAATGCGTAGGTATTTAAGAAGTTTATAGGGAGGACTTAATTTAAATTAGGGGCATCAGTTATTTCTTCGTCTGCTTATTTTTTACGTTTATATTATATATAAAAATTAATTATCGAAAGAATATTAATATATAAACACATTTTCAGGTTGTGATATAATGGTATCTGGAAAAATAAATACATAATTACAGGGATTAACGTTCCAGAAACGGTGAGACGTTGAAACAAATATATCATTTTAGATCTTTCAAATGGTGCGTCATTTGTACGGATACGAATTCAATTTGTACCCGATACAAATTGAATTGTAGTTGAAGTTTAAAACAATTCATTTACCGTCATCTGAATTACCGTTGTCAGCAATATACTGATAAGGAAATTGAATAGGATCATAGTGAACATTCTTGGAAGAAAAGAATTAATTTGAATTAAAGACAATGTTATCAATCTTAATCACTATGATTCAGTAATTAACAAAGAAAAATTTGTCTACATAATATTGAAAAAGTATTTTTGGGCTTCAGTCCAAGGTACTAAATCAAGTTTTAAAACCCAAACAAGCAATGAAAAATATTCATTATAAAAATTGTTAGCATTGCAAGAAATCATTTTTTACACAGAAATCATTACAACTGTACCTAAACGAAAAATAATGCAAATATCGTACTTAAAACTTAAGAGTATACCTGCTCTGACTTTTATAATAACTTTACTATTATAGTAAAGTTTATATTGCGTTCGTTTCTCTGCTTTTATTTTATGAATAAATACCAATAAAAATATACTGTCTTTAGCATTTTTTTTTATACATTAGTGTTTTAGATTTTATTGGTATTTTTATTGTAATATATTTATTTATGTGAATAACACAATTTTTTTTTGTTATCAATTATTAATTGAAAAAATATATATTTTCCTTTTAATTTTGCGGTTTCGGAAAAAACCAAACATACTACATCTTTGAACGCTGCGAGGCAACTGTCCTATATTATTCTTCTTTATGGACTGTCAATAGCGACTGTCATTGGAGCTATGGACCAATGTCTAAACTTTATATGAACCAATAGCTTTAACGTTTCTTCCGCAAAAGTAATAAAGTGAGCGCCATTTTGTTTATTCTCAATTTAAAAATGAACTATATATTTATTCGTATTCTGACTCGGCTATTTTCTCCCTACAATATATTGTACATCTGTACATATAATCTTTATTAGGATTATTGTCAAAAAGCTATAACCTTGGCAATTATTGTCAAAAAGTTTCATCAACTCTAATTTTAAATGCTACTTTCCCATTTTTTTTCTATAGAGAAAATAATTTATAATCGTATTTTGAAAACCGGTATTCCATTGGCTATGATATTAATTATGATAAAAGAATATACAAAAATTGATCCTTTTATCTATAAAACGCTAAATAATTGAGGTTAATTTTGATTAGTACTGTAACATGAATTGTTAGAACACAGTGAATTTCCTTACACACGCAGCCTAATATAAGCGGGCTATTGGGAATAAACAATAACTGAGCTATAAATACAATAGCGAGAACTCATCCACAACGTGATAGAACGTAAACTCATATTTTTTCAGCTGGAACCATAGGGTTATTGTATACCATAGGTAAAGTGACCATACGTCCCGTTTTGAACGGGACTGTCCCTTTTCTCGGTCACCTGTCCCGTTGTCCGCAAACAAAGCACCGGGACGCAAAATAGTCCCGTTTTCCGAAACCGCGCGAAAATTTAAAATTATATAGCTCGTGAGACACGCGCGGGCGGGGAATCACAGACCGTCGCGTCGTCGACGATCGGTGATTCCCCGCCCGCGCACGTTGTCGGTTACCTAGCAACGTAACGCGGGAAGAGAGGAGCATTTATTTGGTTATTAGACTAGCCACGCATATGCACACAGACTTATCGATATTGTTTTGTTTTGCGTAATGTTCGTGAAATAGTTTAGTGATAAACTGGTAACTAATTAGAAGTTTTCTGTTGTTTTGGAATTTAACCTGTAGTTATGCCGAAACGCAAGTGTTCATTTAATGTCAACTTACAAACAAAATACCCATTTATTAAGCAAATTAATACTTCCTCGGATGTCAGATGTGAAAAGTGTCGCACAGAGTTTAGTGTTTCCCATAGTGGTGCTGGTGATATTGAACAGCATTTGAAGTCTGAAAAACATAAAAATGCCGATCGTGCCGCTGCTTCCAGTTCTTCAATGTTGAACTTTTCCAAAAATTCAAACACGCCATCTTCAAAGGATTTGGATATTGCTGCTGCAGAAGGCGTCTGGGCTTATCACACTATACAAGAAAACCACAGCTTTCGTTCCAATGATTGTGCGTCGAAGTTAATCCAGTCATGTTTTGATCCGAAATTCGCATGCGCGCGTACAAAAACAGAAGCTATTGTAGTAAATGTTTTGGCGCGTACAGCAATCGACAATTTAAAAGATGATCTTAATAAGTCCAATTGTATTACAATTTTAAATGACGCTTCAAACCACGGTAACAAGAAAATATATCCTTTTGTAGTGCGCTTTTTTCAACCTTACGAAGGTGTGCAAGTAAAAATTTTAGATCTTCAAGAGCAACCAGGTGAAACTTCTGATATCATTGTTGATTATTTACAGCAAGTATTGACAGATAATAATTTGACAAAAAAAGTCGTGGCATTTTGTGGCGACAATACTAATGTCAATTTTGGGGGTGTAGCTAGGCGAGGAACTAATAATGTATTAGCAAAATTACAATCATCTCTGAAAAAACCGTTGATAGGTATTGGATGTGGAGCCCATATAATTCACAATGCAATAAAATCTGCTGCAGATGGTCTACCTTTAGATTATGAAAGCATTATTGTAAAAATATATTCATTTTTATATTTACACGGTTCGAGTTGAAGCTTTAAAGGAGTTTTGCGCTGAAGCTGAAATAGAACATCACCAAATGCTCGGCTACAGTAAAACCAGGTGGCTTGCGCTTATGCCTGCCTTGGAGAGAGTTTTAAAATGTACCAGCCGTTAAAAGACTATTTTTAAGCATTGAAAAATGTCCCAAATTGTTAAAAGACTTTTTGAAGACCCACATCAGAATTATGGCTTTATTTTTTGCACGCTCAATCTGCAAGTTTTCACCACGCGGTATTGAAGGTTGAAGGTCAGACTGTGTCGGCAATTGAGGCTGCAAAAGAAATTAATCATCTCAAAGACAATTTGGCTCAGAAACAGATCAACCAGTTTCTTCCATTTACTGTTCGTAATTTAATTGAGAAATTAAAGATAATGGCACTAATATTGATGAAGATTTTGTGAAAAATGGCTACAGAATTTTATAAAACAAGCCGTGAATATCTGGAACAGTGGACTTGCTTTCTTACTAAAGAAATGAATATATTTCATTGGGCAGATTTAAGAAAAGTTCCTGCATGGGAAGATATTCAAAAGCGCTGGATGTATTGATTCAAAGGGATATATTCACTGTAATAAAGATACAGAAGTATTTGACGAATTCACGTTAATTTCAAGGTACGTCACTTCCCAAAAATAACCGAATGGGATAATTCAAAGTCTCCACAGAAACTCGTTGGGTGGAAGTATTCAAACACTTTCGAACCCACAATCTTCAACATGAAAATTTTTGTATTTTAATTGAATATATTTTATGTCTACCTGGTACAAATGCTCCAGTAGAAAGAGTCTTTTCTCTTATGAATAAATTGTGGACGTCTGAAAAAATCACTTACAGGTTCCAGTTCTGAAAGCGATGTTGATAACTAAGGTCAATATAAAAAAACCTGCCAAGAATTTTATTCTTATTTAAAATCATCACCAACTTTATTAAAACAAATTTGTTCCTCTGACAAATATAAATACAATTAAAAATAAATTGCATATAATTTAATTATTACTGTCAGAGGAACTTTGCTTTAATAAGGAATTACAACGAATGTTATATAAAATAATTATAATCAATATGAATATAATTTAATAGAATCTACTAATTGCATTAAGTTACATTCTATAAAAAATTAATGGTCTTTATTTTCACTTCAGTGACCAAGCTACTGACTATAAACCTTGTTTCCCGTGGATTAAAAAATAAATGGTCACGTTAACATGGCGTAATGGGTTGACCAAAGGCTGTAAGTACTTAAACAATGTTCGTCAATAATATAGTATAAGTTGACGCGTAGTATTTTATGTCACTGTAAATGAAAACAACAGTATATGAACTCAGATTCGAGCGAATTAACTAACAATATAAAATAAACCTGCCAATGGTAGATGTAATTACATTTTCTATAATTTATAATAGTATTTAATTACTATTGAGGATTTAATTACTAAGCATTATATATATAGATTTTTTTTTGCAGGAATAAAACTACAAATTTGGTTATATTTACATTGAGAGGAAATGATTTTGAAACCACTGTGTAAACAAGATAGAGTCTAGAGTGATTTGGTAAGTATAAAGATTTTGTTTGAAGCATCAGGAATATTTGTTTGCGACACGTGAAATTTTTGGTTTACGTGTCGGTTGTTGTTAAAATTCTGTGATAGGTCATAACTACCATTATGTTATTCGACCTTAAGTGAAATTGAAATAAATACATAGGGCAAGTTGAAAATTTTGTACAATTTTAAAATTAAACAATTTGTAGGTACCGAATATATTTATTTACTTACAAAATATTCTTCTTAACATTTTGTTTAGTTTTTCAATAGCTCTAATAATTTTTCTAAACGTTTAATGACCATACGTTGATCTGATCTTTTCAAGTGCTAGTCGAAGATTATCACAACCTGTCATGTCTCTGTGAAAGTTAAGCCTTTCATGAAATGTTTGATTTTAAGCAAAATCACGAAGGAGGCGGTCTAGATTTTGCTCACAGAGAAGGTTGCATTTGTGATATATCACGAATCCAACCTTTTCAAAATCCAGAAATGACTACGTATCAATCTACGTATTCTTCACTTGCATCATGACAATGCAGAGAAGTATTGTCATGATGCAAGAAGATGGGAGCTCTAGGGTATGTTGATCTTGATTTATTTTTTTTTGAGGACAAGGGGCGAAGAAATAATAGGCCTTCCAGTCAGAATTAACTGTCTTTTGTTCTTCAAGTCATAGGGTAAATTGGACTCGTCTGGGAGACAAAAAAAGACGTAATAATCTTTTAAACCGCTTCGGCTTTGTTTGTTTTGCTGTTGTTTTTAAATACCCTTTCATTCCACCGTTGTTTTTTATTTTGATTGTCATAATCTTCATTGTTAATTTTATGATTCCACATTGTCGTAAACATTGGATTGTACTACGATTTTTCACAGCGAATTTGTTCATGTTCTGAGGTGAGTCAATGAGGGATCCGGCAACGAAAAAGTTTCTTAACATTTGCAAGTCTGTGCGTTATTTTTTGAATTTATTCCGATTCCATTTAAGGCTTCGAATATATTCTTAGGTGAAACACAGTTTTATTCAAAAAGGCACATTTTTTCAACGATCACAGTAAAGGGCTGGCCTTCATTGGTCTCATCCTGAACAGAAATTCGAGCATGGTAAAATTTAGCGTAATAACAAGTTACAGTGTTCAAATGAAGTGTTTTCCTGCCAAATGTATTTCGAGAGTAAACATTTCAGTCACGGGAATATATTTTAAAGAAACAAATAAAATGTCTTGTTTTAAAATATTTATCGTTGATTCCATTTTAGTTACGGACAACGCCCTTTTCAATAAAAAAACATGCGATTCCGCGCTGTTAATAACTATTTTAAGGGTATACATTGTATGTATGTAAGTACATTGCATGTACATTGTTTATTCGTATAGCTATTTCTTACTCGAACTCAGAACTCGTTTTTGGTTTTTTGTCACAAATATTAAATTAAGTTCAATAATATGAATTTCCTTCTGTCTTACAATCTACACACATAATAATATATAGATCATACTTACTATACATACTATAAAATTAAAAAAACATATTTATATTTTAAAAATACAATTTTTGCCAACTTTATGCCAATTATATACATTGTATTCATCTGTCACTTATTTTTATAAATTAGCGGCAAAAAAAAAACTGTTTATTGAACGTCAACGTGAATTTAACGCGAAAATATTTTCATCCAATGATTTTCTATGAAATTCGTTGATATTTAAACCAACAAGATAGTTATAACAGACTTCAGTTGGCCTTTTACGATGAAGCTCCATCCCTCGCCTTAGTTTATAACTGGTTTAACTAGTTCAAACGTAGTCGCGCTAACCTGACTGACGCTCTGCATGACGACCGATAATAACGTCAGTGCTGTGCTGCTCATGATATAGACGGACAAAAGAATGACGTACCAGATTCGGATAAGCTTGGGTATCTATATAAGTCCAGTGCACATTATCGTTCATGAAAATTTATTGGTCAGGAAATTTTGTACTCGGTGGATGCCTCATAATTTGACCGACGCTAAAAAACTTCGTGGTATTAGTTTGTGCCGCGAAAGGATGCTTAGGTGTGTCGGTAATAAATCATATGCTGTGTACGATATGGTTACGGGAGGCATGAGCTGGATTTATTGTTATGAACTTGGGACCAAAGGACAGTTAGCTCAGAGGGTGTTTCCTTTCGAAAAGTGATTACTAAAGTAAAACGAGGTCGAAGCGTCGGAAAAATACTGGTGACCTCTTTATTCGGCACGACAGGTGATTATGCAAAATTGTTTTATGTAATAAAAAAAACCGTCACTGGAGACTGGTACACTAACAACTCTTTGCCTCTTGTTTTGGAAGAACTTCGGGGAGAACGATCTCGCAGTAGGATTTTCCTTAATCACGACAACGCCTCAGCACATACTGATAGATAAATTCCTATTAATTTGGGGACATTAGGTATAAAAATACTGGACCACCCGCGTTACAGCTTCCACCTCGCACCATGTGATTATTTTGATTCTGATATTAAAAAAAATATTTGAGGAAAGTGACTTACGGACGCTAAGGAAGCAATTACTCCATATGAAAAGGTCGTCGCAACGACCCCTAAGTGCTCGAGAGGGCGAAGTATTTCTTGGTTGGTTGGTGGTTCCATCGAATGCAGCGATGTATAGATCGCTGCATTCGATCGATCGACTTAGAAAAACAATAATAATAAAAATATTTTACTAGTTTGTTCAGTTTTGGATTTTCTAAGGATTTTTAATATCACCCACGTAGTAGAGAGAAAAAAATCTATCTATAATAGATATTTGAGAAAAACTAACTCTTTATTTAAAGCGTTGACAGAAACCATTTTATTCGTTTTTAAAATTTTTGTATCTGTCCGTCTGTTTGTGAATTTATTCGTGAAATTCGCAAAAACTATTGGACAGAGAGGCACAGCGGGGCCAAGATTAGAATGGAAAGCAGGAACAGGGTCGGAGTCATGATTGACAGCGCGAGTGGTCGATATAAAAGATGAAAGAATTCCTTGGATGTTCATGCGGGCGGAGCCGCGGGCGAAATTTACAGTATACGCGGCATTTGAAATACCTTCGATAGCACGACATGTATGACAGATATGTGTCGTATTTGAATTTTTTCATTACTTCATCCAAAAAAAATTTTAACTGTCAATTTTCAGTTTCAGTACAATTAATTGAATTTTGCAAACATCTAATTTAACATTTCAACTGTGCAAGGGTCGCTTAGACCTTCATTAGGTTAAAACAATCGTACAAAGACCGAAACAAAAAATTTAATTAACGGCAATTTAAAGTCCTTTACGCTCGAGACCTCGCACGTTGTTTAACCCGCCAGCGCTAATTGTTGGAATGAGCGTGTCACATTAGTATATACAATGTATTGCTATCAGCGACGCCTTACATTCTCTGAATGGACATTTGTTTATCATTTAAACTCGTAGAATATATATAATCTACGTGTTATATATAATATACATGTGCAATTATAATCAAATGCCTGATATCACAGCAAATATAAATAGCGGTTTAGCAGGCGAATTGAGTTCCCTAAACCATATGGCATTATATTTTTATTCATAATGACTTATAAATTAGTTATTTAAAATTTTTATTTCAATATCCAATTTGAATTTTCAAACGAATTTTATAAATAAGCTGTCGATCAACGTTTGCAGAACGGTAAGTTGTGTTTGAGGTAAATCATTTCGTCTCAGGTGAGAAAAGTCGAGTGTTCAAACTGTCATTTCAATTTTTTTTTTGCTGAATAAACTGCTGATAGAAGTTTTTTAAAAATGCGACATAATTAAAAAAAATACAATGCTTGTATTGTAATATTGCTAAACAAATTTCAGGTATACATATAATTTTCCTACAATGAGTTGCAATAAGTTGTGTTGTAAATTTACAAAACCCAATTTAAATATTACTCGATCTTTGTGCGTTAAAACTACCAACGATATTTTTGTAATATGATTATAGACTGATAAAACATATCGTCGAGTGAAATATAAACTATACATTATGCTACTAAATTGAAAAAAAATATATAAGACGTTGTTTTTATTTTATTTTGTTGGCCATGTATGTTTACTCACTTTGCTTGGGGAAAGAGAGAGAGAGGAGCAGGAAAGTAGATAAGATTCAAGAGAAAGAAGGGAAAAGGAGAATGGGAATTATGGGTGAGGGAGACCGAAAGGGAGCGAGCAGAAACAGCAAGAGGGAAAAATGAAGGGATTGAAATCGAGAATAGAATTAAGAACGATATTAGTAATTAAATCGAGATCGAGTTTAGAATCGTGTATTAAATAAAGATCAAGATCCTAACCATATAAGTGAAGTCGCAAGCAAAATCTAGTCAATAATAATTGTCAAAATTTAGAAATACATGTTAAAAGGTGAATTAAATGTACCTCAAATCATGATACATATTATTTCAGTTGGTTTATAATTGCATTATTTCATGGCGTTAACTAAATATTGTTTAGTTCTCTTTGTGGGTAGTTAGTTTTTAATTCCGATTAAGATAAAAGTTGAAAGTTATCGGATTCGGCAATGCATTTACTTATTATTACGTGAAATTACACATGTACATATGAGAAACATACGTAATACTGCTATATATAGATTATCTAATTCAATTTATTATGTTATTCTTTTATCTATTGCACATAAATAACTAGAGTATTTATAAAAACAATATTTTTTTATTTCTTTTCTTATTCACAATAGCATTTTATTGCTGTAGTTAAGTTATTTTGAAATAATTTTATGATTACTAATCTACACTGGTATTTTTTGAGTTATTTGCGTTGCATGAATAGGTATAACACTTGAGGATTAGATGAAGCACCTACGTGTTGTAGATAAAAATAAATCTATATAATGATATTGTAGTAAGTACATGGACTATTACAAAAATCCTAATTATTAATACGTTATTGTGTAAGTATACTTATTTAATTTATAGTCGACAATTAATACAGCACGAAGATTTTTGAAGTCCATACATACAATCTTAACCTCAGATCCGCTTTTGAATTAGTTGCTGGTTTCATTCGCGATTCCTGTACTAAATAATTTCCAATTACGATCCTGGTTCTTTTTTCCGTTACGAATCAATTTAAATAGTAGTTTTTTTTTATTACAGTCATGTTCGAGGTCCGGCGTCTCATTTTTTGGTCTGTGCCATGAATCGAGATCGAAATCGGATTAGGAACCGTAAATAGGACTAACGGTTCCGAAATTTTTTGCCAGAACATCACAAGACTTCTACCAGGATATTTTTGTCGTTTGTCAGTTTCATTTACGTTTGGTTGTCATCCGATGTAATGTTATACTTGTTTATTATATTTTGCAAAAGCTTTTCGTATCCTGTAAAAGAAATTATATAATCATTACACACCGTAAAAAATCTTATCATCGGGTTGACCTCGCAGACCAGCCTCCTAAGTTCTTACTGTTCTCGAGCTATTGGCTGTCGGTGTTTTTAAGCTTTTCAGACTCAAAATTTTATTATCATTAAGAAAATTTATTATTTTTCAAATATTTCATCAAACATGTTTTTGAAGTGCTTTGTTTACTTGAACCGGGTTTGCTATATTTGACGAAGGCTTTATCCAGATAAATATATTTTATATAATTATATAAAAATATAAATTATATAAAAAAAAAACTTTTATTAAGAATAGATTATTTCGCGGTGATTGAAATATCTTCATTAAAAATTAAATATCTATATAAAGAATCCTCACGACATGAGTCTTACTCTTATTTTTTGTACTATTTTTTAGCTTTTCCAATAATTTTTAAAACATTTACGTAAGTGTTTTATTTAAATGAAGATTATACTATTTAAAAAAAGCACCCTCAACATGTCATTCGCATTCGGTACTTTTCCAAATTGGCGAAGTTATAAATTGATGGCTGTTCCCCGTCCTTCCTTCCATTAAGGAAAGAATTTAAATTATGTTTTGTCTTTTACAAATGACGCGAATATCGTTGGATAGGGTATTTAAATAATATAAATGTACGAAGTAAATTGTAAGCCGTTTATTTTTCGTGTTTAACAGTCTTATTGTTCATTTCTTTGAGAAACGCTTCATACGCTAACCTATAATCTAAAAACAATTGTCATACAAAATACAAACCTTCTCAAGTTTACTTCCCTTTTACAATGACACAAGTGTTCATATTTTAGTACACGAGGAAGACGATAAAACGCGTGTCCGTTTTTGAATTGTTCGTTGTAAAAACGTAAATACAAAAGTTCAATATTAGTTAAGTGTTATATTTCGAAATCACACACCATTATCACACATCGGTGGTGTTAAATTCGTCATCCTCCCACCACGCAATGATGTCTCTGTAGGTTGGAATTGTAGTCGGTGCGTGCAGTAGGGCACACAGCACGCATAGCGGATGCTTGCCGAGCTCGTGTTGGTCGCCAGGCATGGTGCGTTCTATCTGATAGTGATCCTGCCACCAAAGGTACTGCGCGAACTGCTCAGGATCTGCCGCCAACCGTGTCAAGCGCTCTGCCAGCTGTGCAGGCGTAGAACCACGTGCATTTACGTACGAACGCGGCGGTAAAAAGCGTGACAGCCGCGCGCCGCTAAGCACCACCGGTACCGCGGTCGCCCACAGTCCATGCAGTACCTTTTCGGTTAAATAGTCTTCACACAACGAGTTCTCGAACGCTAGGTAAAAGTGATACCGCTCAGTCAGCAGCTGCGAACAGTTGGGGTGCGCGGCGGAGGGGCACTCGTTCTGGCCGCAGCCGCCGTACACGTCCACGGCCATGTGCTCGCCGAGCTCCCGCGCGAATATTTCACGTGCACTTTTACTATGGCAGTTGGAGACGAACCAAGCGGCGCGCGCCGGTTGCGCCTTCGCACGTATCCTCTCCAGAGTCAACCGCCAGTCGGCGCGGTCCAGAGGTGGCGAACTGGGTTCGCGCCACAGCACGCGCGGGCCGGGGGCGATGCGAGCGCCGCTCTCTCTATCGCGAACGATAAAATACGGCCAGGGCACGTCCGAGTCGAGGCGATAAGTCAGCGTCACGTTATAGAAGTACCGAAAACGCTCCGGAACAGGCGTACGGTGCGATGATTCTAGCGTCATAAACACGTACAGCTGGTGCGGTGAACGGTGTAGTGGTTTGCCGAAAAATAGTTCGTAAAACTCAAAGCCATGGAAAAGCAACGCATCGAAATGGTGCTGCGGCACTCGCAGGCGGTCGTCGGTGATCTCGCAGTCGGCCACCGGACAGCCGTGCTGCGCGAAGGCGCTTTTCCCGGCACCGAATGCGAAGTAGGGATCTCCGAAAAAGGGCACCCAGGAGAGGATTAGTTTAGTGGAGTTGGAGGACGTAGGCGGAGGCGGCGCGTGTGTGAGGCGCACCGGCCGCTCCCACTCGAGCCAGTTCACGGCCAGCGGTATACATAAGCAGACGCAGAGCAGCAGCAGCGCGCGCGCCCGCATTCGCATAACCGGCGGCGCACGCACCGCGGCGTTCCCGTCCGCGCTCACCACGATGGACGCCCGCCCGATTCGGTTTCGACGCAACGTCTGACGTTCCGACGGCTGTTCACTCACTGCGTTTCGCGATACGCCGTCCTCGAGCGGGTACGCGCCATCCGCGTGACCGCCCGCTGTACAATGACCGTTTGTGTTTCGGTCGGGAGGTTGTTCGACAACTACACCTGTGCCCGTACGGCGTTCGAGTTCACTTCATAATCACAAATGAGGCGTCGGCCGTCGGCGCGGCGGCTCGCGGCCCTCGGCCGTGAGTGAATTAGTCAAATGGACTCGCGTCTGCGGCAGGCCGCCGCGTGCCGCGCTCGCCCGCTGGCCGCCCTCCACGTTATCGGCTCCGTGGCGACGTTATCGCCATTTTTATCGCATCGATGATATCGTGCCCCGTAGAGTTTTGAGTATCGAAGGATCTCTGATCGATCGTAAAATACGGGTGAAGCTCGACAGCTTTAGTGGTGTCGGAAACATTTGTAAAATGCATATAATTTAGTTGTTGTTACAAACTTAATATACTTAAAAAATCGGGTCGCATGAATAATAAAAATGCAATTATTTATTAATAATCTGATTAAAAAAAAAATTGCTAATAATATTTCAATAATGTTAGTATCTAACACAAACCTCGAGCCGGATACGACGTCATATCTACATTGTGTTGTAAAGTACCTACTATTCGAGTGATGGAAATTATTCAGTTATTTTAATCAAGGTATGCACTAAATGGATAAATTTATGCAATAAATTTATTAATCTACCTATACATAAAATGAAAATGATCTTTCTTTGTCGGAGCATCAATTGAAAACTGTTGAATATATCGGTATTACACTTTGACCATTGGATGAGGGAACGTTTGTTCGTTTGTTTTGCGCCATTTCTTTTTTATATTTCATAAATTCTCCATTTTTAACGTCCCGCTATAAAAATTGAATAAGTTTCAAAAATTGGTAAGTTAATGTTTTCAGTCCAATTTTCAAAAGTTTAGTCTTCATCATCAGATCTCTACGTTTTAAGGTCCTAGGAATGTATTTTAACGCTCAACTACTTTCGTATGGCAAATTTTGAGAAGTCTCAAAAATTATATTTTCAAAATTTTTTTTTTCTTAAAATAACTGTTAGATATCTATACCGATAAATGTAATCAGCTCTTTTCCCAAAACAGTTGCATCAGTTACCATACATTGCTTAAGAATTAGTTGATGTGCTCAAAACATATCATTGGAGAAAGATTTCTGAAAATTTTTCTTTGCTATATTTATCAACCTACTCAATCGATCAATTCCAAAATCCAACCACGTATCCAGTTTAGAAAGTAACGTCTATCATTGTAAACTACATAAAAATCGGTTGGTTTTTTTCTAGAAAAATCATGAACGAGAAATTGACAAGAACGTATTTTTTTACAATAACTTCTGAAGAATTTATTTTGCGTCAGATGTGAGGAGCTCATACGTGTTTAAATAAGTTTTTTTACCAGAAAATAGTCGAATTTATTTTGCTGATTTGGGTAGAACATATATACATATTTTTTATATTTACGTTCAATGGGCTGTATATAAAATAAATATAAATCGACTAAATGATACCAGATTATAGTAATTTCTAACTAGTCGTACGTTCAAAAATATAATGACTTGATTGTTATCATTCATAATATCTCGTTTTAGACTGGAATTGTGTGAATCGTTCTCTAATTTTATTGAACTCGTCTTATTGTTTAATTAACCCTATACAGAGCAATATAGTGATGTTGTCTCGGAACCAATGTATAGTCAACCACACAAAAAAATATTGGAGTATTAGAAAAATTATCTGACAGATCTTGTATTTTTAATATGATAGACACATAAAATAACACACATATATATACAATATTAAAGCTGACAAAAAGAATGACATAAAACGAAAAACAACCAAAGGAAATAAGCATATGCTCTAAGCGAACATTTTTTTTAGAAAATATATACCAATGTGGAGCAGTATCAGTATAAATTTTCAGGAGATATACTATTAACAAATTTTCCAAAATTAGTGCTTTTATACAACTTTATCCACCAAAAAAAATTAAAATACCACTTTGATTAGCTATTCTTTATTCAAAAAGAAAAACTTCAAAACTAGCGATTTTCCATAAAATTTCCTCATTAGCCTCAGTGAAGATAACCAACGGTTTGAAAGTCTTCATTGACCCAAATCTCTATTTTTTGTAACAATTTGTAGAGGCAAAAGACTTAGGGAGTCATCAGAGAGTAAGTGATCACCGCCGTTAATGGACACTCGTGATCACAGAGGAGTCGTCGGTGCGTTGCTGGCCTCTCGGATAGGAATAACATATTCAATAGAGAGGGAGTGGGAAGATAGATTGGGAGTGGACCACCATAATTCTGAGAGAATCTGGTGAGAGTCACCAGACGGAACGTTAACAGTGGAATCTGTTACTTCACATCTGTGTTCTGTATGAGTGTCGCATTCCACCGGTCGAATGCACGGCTCAATCATTCATTTACTCTATTATCGAATTTAATTCATAAACTAGAACAGGAAATACAAAGGAAAAAATACAGTTCAAAGATAAGAGAGTGCAGTTTTTGGATGAGCAAACGTATATTTCCATAAATAGAAAAACTTTCAAACATACATTAACATATATTATTTTGAATACCAGAAAACTGTGAATTTTACCTTGCGTTTGAAATTTGCGTATCTCCTGAACGAAATGAATGATGTCTAAAAATATAAGGTTATTCTCGGCAGTGATCTGTAGTAAACGCGGCTATCTCATTGTCATGTTCCGGCCTCTTTTTATTTAAGGTTGTTTCTTATTGCATTCCTTTCAAGAAAAAGTCGTATGAAAGTGAACGCCGACATAAACATTATTGTGAACGTCTGTTTATATAAAAAAAAAAACACGGAATTCCGTCAATTCCAGCCGTATACAATAAATAAAAAATTTAATGAATGAACGGTATTAAAAAACCTTGAACGAACCATCATCCTCACACGATACGATTTTATTAATTCCCTAAAATCGTTTCGTATAATATACTTATATATGAAACTCATAACATTTATTACTAGCTTCCTCCTGCAGTTCCGCTTGCGTAGATAGAGTTAACTCCTTCATCTTAAATATCGACTGATTACGATGATGGTGAAATAGATGCTGCCAAAATCTATTACAAATCGATAAATTCATCAAATAAAGCATACTAGGGATATATTAGTTAAAGTATTTGGGACGAGAATTTGATGCCCCATAATTTATACACTACAACTTTACAAAACTAAACAAGAATGCAATGAAATACTATCATAGAACAATGCAGTTAACCGCAAAAGTTCGAATAAAAGAACATGCAATAATCACAAATGCAGTAATGTGAGTATTAAACAAATACTTCCATATTACGTGTCGAGTTAAAAGGTGTGTTTAAGCAATTGAAATGTTCTATATTGAGACAGATAAGGCACACAGCAACGAAGAGGTAACCACATAAGTGTTGACCAATAACCATGCGATGAATGTAGAAGAGAGGATACCAGGAAATAATCAAAAAATGCAGGCAGGAAAAAAGAGGAAAGTTTTAATCACAACACCGTAAAAGCATTTATAATCGAGAAAGATCTCCTGACAGCGGCGAAGCAAATGATGAATAAGAGCGGGCGGTGACGAATTAGTATACAGCCTGAAAACTGCCGTCCAAACAACATGTCCGCCGATATATGAAGACGGAATTCTACATTGAGATATCTCGTCAGCTAAGTAATATGTAGATATTCATGGATTCAGCAGAGGAAAGAAATTGTGTCTTTTCCATTTTAATAAAGACTGTTGATATAGATACGTAACAAAATTATATGTATACTTTATAAGAGATAAATAAAAAAAAAATTTTAAACTTTCAAATTGTATCAAAAGAAGATTTTTATAGAAAAATTGAATTTTTACATAAATTTTATATAATAAAGTTCTTTTTTATGAGAAGGTTAATCGCGATCAAGGTAGACAATAGTTTCTAGTGTGTGCAGTGAACATCGAAAGAAAGAAGAATGTAAGAATAGGGGTTAGTGGTTCAAATAAAAATAAGTAATTGAATATAGACCGGAGAAAAAGACTACATGAGACATTGGAGAGATTTGGAGACCGTTTAGATATATGGTCTGTTAAGTTAAAGCTAAGACCCAGAGCATAGTCCTAGTATATAAGTCACCCTATGTAGTTATATACAAATTGCATGGAATTATTGAGGAATTGATTCAAGTTATCTTGGAAACAAAATTATTAGTTAATTGAAAAGTGAATTGGGTATTGTAATGAAAAACCTTAAAGATTTTGCTTAAATATTGACTCATAAATAAAAAAAATATTGCAAATACTTGTCAAGTTATCGACGATTTAAGTATGTGTTATTAGGATTACAGTATTTTACGAATTTGGACTTGATACCAGAATATTAAAAAATGATAAAATCACAAACATAGATGTAAAAATGCATTTACTATATCGATAATTATATGGATTTAATGTACTTTCTTTTGGACTAAAAACGAATTACCAGTTTTTAGAGAGCGTACCGTCACGAATCTTCTGTAATACATATTCATTTGTGTAATCTATTTCCAGTCACCCTTTCCAAATCAAATTACAGTAAAATAGTTATATCCACTCTAGACACTATTTGCATCTTCTTTCAAATGACACCGTTGTCTCGTATTTATTCATTCTTACTTAGATTTTTCAAGGTTTGTCTGCACATGCTACGAAAGAATTACATTTCCATTGCTGTAATTCTAGTTCCTTCACTAATAGTCTAAGATCTGGCATTAGATTGATGTACACTCATCTGTTAATTGATTCAAATAATGTTTTAAAAGCAGATAACAATGTTATAAATTTACGAGAACAATGGCTGCCACTATAGTCCTACTGCTTTTAACATCAATTACTTTTTTTTTATATAGGCTGCATATAATTTCACGGTATCTGGCAGTTATAAATACATTTAGATTTTTGGAAAGTTTACATACGTGTTCATATTTTTTAATTAACAGACGAGGAAAATAATTTCGGTTTATCTACCTATTTTCACCTCGTTGCAGGTAACTGTAGCAGTCATAAAAGTCGCTGTCTATAGTAACCAGGTGTAAAACACCATATTCGTTATATGCGATGTACAATTAACAAAGCAAAAAGTTAACTATTAATTAATTAATTCACTACATAATAATAAACTAGGGTGGCAGACATTGTTTTCATAAATTTTTAATAATATTATCTGCCTTTACAACATTATTTGATTCATTTAATAGACAAGTGTAAATTTTTTTTATTGACGGACCTCAGGTTATATACTTATTTAAATAATACTAACGTTTATAAGTGTAGAAATCAAAACACAATAACAAATAGCGGATTGCATTTGCCCAAAGTGTTTCTGTTATTTTTAAAAAACGCGTAGGACTCGACCTCTTTCTTTACTGTATTTACTTTTTTTCGATATTTGCATTATGATTATTTTAGTTCTTAAATTAAGGGTCCAATTATTGAAATTGTTTTAACCATTTTCTTATCTTCGATCGCGATTTTTTATTGCATCGTACTTTCACTTTAGTATCACAAATTATATTACATTTACTAATAATTATTTCCATACATCCTTTCTTGATTAAATCGATCATTACTTGATGATTTTTAACTGGAAATAAAAAGCTAGGTACGTTGCACATACAGCGAAATTAAAGATTTGAAATAATAAATAGGTTTTCGTTTTTTGGTTTTTTTAGTAAAATATTTATGAGAAACTAAACTAATGTAATAAATTTCGTCTAATAAAAACATATCACACTAATTATTGTAAGCTTGTACACGGAATAACTATGTACCGTGTAATTTTGGAGTTTTCGTGACATACAGAGGTCTTTATCAAATAATTTATTTATTTGATTGCAATGTCTGGAAAATCTTTTCAGACTGTCATCAAAATGAATCAAACAAATAGCGAAACAATTGTGAACTCGAACAAGAATTGTTAATACATACATATCAATTACTATTATTCATGTGCCCTTGGCACGTAGTTGAGTAGACTGCATATTGAGCGCAAAGTGTGAGATTGTTTTGGGATACAAAGCACAAAGTCCGGTCTCTGCAGGGGAGTGATTAAAACCGTCTTGATTCACTCAATTCCACGAATGAGACAGTTATACAAAGCAGAATTGTTAGAACAGCAGGGATTGTGTTTGATCGGCAAACAGCTCGGACGTGTTCACGTGTTATTCTGTTTGAATTTAATAATTTCACTTACTAAACCCAACTAAATAAGAGTGAATCACGCACTACTTTAAAATTCACATTTTAATACACAAATTTTATTATTTGGATTCGAAAACCATGATAGTGAAAAATAATAAACAAGAGAATACTTGGCTGTCACCGGACACCCGGCAGGTGTGAAAGATTTAAGTTAATATTAGAATTTGTAATTAATAAATACCAATAAATAAAATATGCAGTAAAATAATAAAAAAAGAAAAAAGTATGTTAATAATATCAATATATTTTTCTTATTATATTAAATATAATAATAATCAAAAAAATATTTAAATTTATTCTTGATATGTTATTTTAAATAATAAGTAAATTGGAAAAATAAAACTGAACTTCAATGAACTAATCGGAATCATATATTGAAAGTTTTTTTCTTATGGTAATGACACAAAATAACCAAGGATGTGTATGCGCTAAATACATTTTAATGTTGCAATTAAATATATTAACATTTATAAATAGAAAATATATTTCGATTTAATAATACATCATTAATTCAAATTCTTTTAGGTATTTTAAAAAGAATAATTTTTTAACTTTGACCCGCGATATCTCGGCTACCAGTGAACTGATCTAAACAAGAGAGATGTCGCTGAGCCCCTTTCGACGTGCTCTTTCAAGATCTGATTTCAAGAGTATCGGAGACCAACTTCCAAATTTGGGAGCTACGTTGACGCCACCGGATCAAATGTATAGGAATTTTTTGTGTGGTGTGACTTTGGGCCGGTTTACCAGTTATTTAACCGGTAGGAATCAGTGCATAAGGGTTGGTTTCCCGAAAAGTAGTCTACGACTCATGCCTTTTGATATTCTACAGGGCAGTATCTTGGAGCCGAGTTTGTTTCTGGTCTATATAAATGAGTTATTATCTTTATCCTTATCACATACTTCTATCACTTGTTACACTAATGACATAGCTATAATATTTTCCGGCAAAATTAGCCGTAAGTGTTCCCAGAAAATAGATGAAGGTATGTCTATTCTTTCAAACTGGTTGAATATTAATTTACTCACCCTCAATGTGTCGAAGACCAAACTGATGTTTTCATAAAACTACTATGTTTGAAAAAAGCATTTTTGTGTGAATTCTATTACATCCACAGTTCAACACTGACTGCAACTGTGGAGAGATTTAGAGATCACCAACCAGATGAAAAGCTGACCTTTGCAGCCTATATTGAACTCACGAGCACAAGAACGCGTAAGCTGATCAACACCATGAGACAGCTCGGAGAATCTACTAACAATTAGTTGCTAATGACCGTGTATTTGGCTTCTTAAAAATCTATTCTTACATACTGCATTGCAGTGTGGGGCAGCGCTACATCATGCTATTTAATTCACTTAAAAAGAGCCCAAAGAGCTGTGTTGAAACTATTAATACAAAAACCCTTTTGTTATTCCATACCTTCAATCTACGAAGAAGTTCAAGTTCTCAGGGTACGCAAATTGTATATTATAAAGGCATTCTTAGGTATGCACAGACAACTCCTGAAATCATCGGAGTACCTTAATATGCTCAAAAAACGAGTTTACAACACGAAAAGACACTGAGTTAGAACTTTCGTTGGTCAACGATTTACGCTATTCACATACTTTGCATGTTATCGGATAGCTAGTGTTTGCGAAATCAAAAACAGCTCTTTCGGTAAAATAAAACACCAGTCTTTGATTCTGTCTTGGAGTTATGATTACACTGAACAGACCTTACGAATTATAGGCAGAAAATGTATAACACCTACTACTTCGTAAAAACAAAAAAAAAGTGTGTTTGTGCAAGTCACAAACGGCAGAAGTAAAACTTGAAAAAAGTAACTTACGAGAGAGTAAAATGAAAATAGGGTATTAGGAGTAGGATAAATGTAAAGTTTGTTACTCTATAAAATTTTAATTAAACTGAAATATTTACAATCTTAAAATACACAAGCATTTGCTGCCAAAACCCTATACAGTTTTAACTGAGATTCGATCTTCTACCGATTTTAAAAATAATTTACAATGAACACTTCTAATATGAAGTTATAATATATTTCACCAAAATAAAACATATTACGTAGAAATCAGTATTATGGAATATATTGATCAAAACACAAATACCACGGAGCACTTGCACTAATGAGTGAATACTATGATTATAAATGCTACACGGTTAGCTGATGTGAGTCATGGGCGCCGCCATATTGGCTTTGGCTGCTCTGCCGAGCGTCGTTCACTTTACCCCTACTCCACGGCCGGCTGTACTGCGACATGTGATATGCGATATATGGATGAAAAATTTGCAGGCGATGGGAATTATAAAATGCCAATTCCGGACAAACTTTCTAACTTGCAATCTATGGCCGCCACAGGACAGGCGCTGCCTAGTGTGGGATCAATAGAAGTCGAAATACTCTAAATTATGATCAATTATGTTTAGCGCTTTTTGTAAATTTATAAATATTGTAATTTTTTAATTTTTACATTGAAAAATTTTATTAAAATTTAAATATTTAAAAAACATTTTAATTTACATTTTAAAATAAATATGGTTATTATTATAAATAGTAAATTTAGTTACATTTTTACAGTTCAACTAATGCTGTCGGTTAAGTATAGAAATGCAAACAACGCAAAATTGTAAAAGATGTCGCATTCATAATTCTTTTTGTTTTGAAAAATAAACGTAACTGAAACTTAATTGTGGTACGGTAAACAGAGCGCAAAGTAGAGAAGTTAAGAAAACACTTGACTCTGCGTTCGTAAAATTTATCGCTGGGTGATTTGTTGAAGTAATATCAACTCAATTTTCTATGCTGTTAAACCCTAAATCCGATTTAGACACTAGATGTATCTTTCTTCAGGGTTTTACTTCGCTATAATCATATATATTATTTCTAAAAGGTGTTTTTTGGTGGAGTGGCTTGATCTCTTTAACTACCTCACCAAAAAAAAAATACCTAGTTAAAGTTTATGTTTTCTATTTTGGGCAAAAATACGTAAAAATCGAATATAATCTTTTTGTTAATAAAAAAATTAGCACTTAGTATGTAAAAAAAAATACTAAGTGCTTCGGACGGATCTACACTGCCAATCTAACTGATATCGAAAAGTATTATCTCAGAATATTACTTCTGTATGTCAAAGGACCTCAGTCGTTTGAGGATCTACGCACAGTTCTACTACTTCAGACTACAGTGTAACTCGTTTCAACAAGCTGCAGAAAAACTAAATTTAATTATTAATGATGCTGAGTGGAAGGAATGCTTGCAAGAGGCTGCTAGATACAAAATACCAACGTAATTAAGATGGCTTTTCACTATTATTTGTATATTGTGCTCTCCTGTAAACATACTTGAGTTATGGACGACATTTCAAGACGCACTTTCAGAAGATTTTCAGAGACGACACTCGCTACTTGAAGCCTACAACCTCTACAAGCTGCAGAACTTAGAAAACCTTTTTAAATATCATGGAAAAACTTGCCAACACTTAATCTGCCGATCCCTGATATCGAACAACTTACAACAGAAGCCTATAATGTAGAAAAAGAATGTACGAACGGTAAGACAACCTATGAAATGCTAAACGTAGAACAGAAAGCAATAACTAATAAAGCTTTGTATGCAGTTAGAAATATAATTCCACATAATTTTTTTATTAACGGACCAGAAGGCTCTGGTAAAATATTTATTTATTAAACATTGTGCTACATTCTACGAGGTGAAAACAAAATTATTTTACCAGTTGCGTGGACAGGCATTGCTGTGAATCTTCTACCAGGAGGACGCACATCACATTTAATTATTAAACTACCTGTACTTATCATGGATACATCCGTATCATCGATTCTTACTCACACTAAAGATGCACAATTTCTGCGTGACTCAAATCTCATCATTTGGGATGAGGTTTCAATGGTTCCAAAAGACGCGCTAAGGGTTGTCGAAAACTTCTAAAAGATGTTATGAATAATAATATCCCTTTTGGAGATAAAATAATTCTGTTTGGTAGTGATTTCCGTCAGATGTTATCCGTTGTTAGACATGCAAGTACAACAGCTATTGTCGAAAATACAGTTAAATGACCGCCATTGTGGTCTCATGTACGAATTCATAAGTTGACTCAGAATATGAGAGTAAATGATGATGCCGTTTTACTAAATGGCTACTTAAATTAGGTAATGGTGATTTAGAAATTCAGGCAGATTATCATAATATGGAATAAAAATTCCCAAACATTGTTTCTGTGATTATGATAATCTTATTAGCACTACATTCAATGTTACAGAAATCAATGAACAAAATGTTTCGCAATTTTATTCAACGAAAATTTTATGTCCAAAAAATGATGACTGTACAATAATTAATTAATATATACCTAGTTTCCGATTTGTTGTCTGGAGAGAAAAAAAATTACTTCAATTCTGATTCTATCTAATCTGAAGAGATGAATACTGCTCAAATTTACCCTAATGAATTTTTAACTCCTTAAATCATCTATCTTACCACCCCATAAATTACTTTTAAAAAAATATTGTTATTATGCTGATAAGAAATCTTAACCCTACACAAGAACTAATTAATGGTACAAGATTAGTAATAACTCACTTGGGTGAGTTCGTTATTACTGCTAAATTCATTAACTGCGATAAAACTGTACTGATTTCTGCATTAACCTTCTTACACCTTCTGATTCAACTGTGCTATTTCAAATGATGAGAAAACAATTTCCAATAAATGTAGCCTTCGCTAGGACCATCAATAAAGCACAAGGTCAGACGCTTCAAAAGGAAGAATTGTATTTACCAGAACCTGTTTTTCGCATGGACAGGTGTACGTGGCTTTCAAAGGTTCGTAAATTCTGTGATATCCATTTTTCTATTCAAGAAGCATAAGATCAAAAAGTCAATGTGATTGATCATATTATAACCGCTAATGTTGTATTTAAAGAATTTTTATAAAATAAAAATATTAAAAAAAAATTCTCTCAAAGCCAATATTTATTTTTTTAGTATTCTTCTTAAGTGGTTTTTCAATCATATGTATTAAGTGAACCTTGCGAATATTTTTCAGAACGTCGAGAGTTTATATATTTAATAATTTTCACAATAAATTTTTTCATTTATTATTGGATCACGATTTTGTGCGAAGTCTTCGTACTGGTCAGATAGTAAATATATATTTTCTCTTTGATTAGACTTGATGAAAACTGTTGGTGATCTATTTAATGTTACGGATCCTAGAGTTAGATATACCGAAAAATTATAAATGAAGACATACAGAGAATTGGAATTGTTTACTCAATGGTAAAACAACTAATACTTTAACGATAATATTAAATGAACTAAAATCTATAGTCAGAAAAAGTTAAAATATCTATTAAAATACGGAATATCTACAAGAATTAAAAGAAAATCAGTTACTGTGTATAAAAAAATTCCTTTTTTTTTATTACTAAACTAGACACTTTCTCAGATGACACCTCTCATAATGCTATTTAAGGTTCCTCATCTCAAGAAAAATACTCAATTATGCTTATAACGCCTAATGAAAAAACGTATTAGGTTTTGAATGACATCTTAAATATTAACAGTGTAGTAATTAAATGGTATGACACAATATGCATGATACGCTATAAACTTTTAAACTTTTCGTTAAAAAGAAGTTATATAGCAAAGGCTACAAGTGGATCCAGGGGAGATCATGTAGGTCATGACCTCCCATTAGCTGAGTCTTTGTCTTGCTATTGTTATCGAATTAGACTCAGTCTCACTGAACCTCGTCGGTATAATCACCCTCTCTGAGTTAATGTAAAAACCCAACGTGAATGAATGGCTCGGCTAGGAGTTTTTTCATGGTTGCGTAATGGTAAGTGGTACATGGAACGTGGTAAGTGTTAAGTTTTTTTATGAGCAGAAAAAGAGCAACAATTGAGATTCTTACCCTTTCTTCTCAAGGTGAATCAACATTTGGAATGGGTGGTAATCAACGATGCTGGTAATGCTAATATTGAAAAGAATTCATCAATCAAGTTTTTCAAGTGTAATTTCATTACCTAGTAAATAAAGATATTTTTCATTCGGTTTAATTTGAATTATGTTTATTAAAGTTACAAAATTATATAATTCTCACGTTCAAAGATATTTTTGTACTGAGAAATAAAATGTTTTCATAGAAATTCTACTTCTTTCCTCATAATAAAATAAATTGATTGTTTTTGTTACACGATTTTTGTACGGTAAATAGACTTTAAAATGACGCTAAACCGAGATAAATGTTTGAATATGAAGCTGACGACGACGACTATGAAGTTATCTAGACTAGACCCATTCTGTAATCTCCGAAGACGATTTACTCGATATAGTTATGATGTCGTAATTACGTAAGCCGAGGGCATGCGCCTGCAACTCTTCTTACACTAATGTAATTTTAACGTGGTATTGGTATCGACTTATACAATCGATCTGCTGTACATAGTTGCCGATTCTAATGTGGAAATCGCTTAATAGTTTATATCAGGATATTCTTCAATAACAATTGTGATCATATAGAACATTTTAATTTTAATAAATGAACATAAAAAAGTCTATATTAATATAAAAAAATAGACAGATGTAACAATATTTCTAAAAAGGTTTTATTTGCGTAGTTTAAATGAGGTCACTGGAAAAGATACAATATGTCGAAGTTTTTTTTTAAATATATCTTCTTACTTGGGCAGCTGTAGGCTACAATTCACACCGTACCTAGTGTTAATTGCATTATCGTAATGTTAATATCTAAGAACCACAAAGTATGTAGGTACATATTGGATGTGTGTAAAAAACCGTACCAAACTCAATTACAAAACATTCCGAAGGTCATCTAAATCTTTTCGGTTATTTTTAATGCTTTTCTTTCAATGAAAGTGCCCGGAGTATTCTTAGTAATACCAAATTACTTTAAAATACAACGAAACGGATAAATATAATAAATGACGTAAACAGGTTTTTTTTTGTTGATATACTTGCAGAACATCTACTAAAGCTAAATACTTATTTAGAAACTTGTATAGAAACACAGTCATGGTTTATTTGTAACTGTTCTGTTGTCCTTTTGAACTGTAATAGGTAAAGGCTTGAAATTTTCAAAGTATGCACTACTATGGTTACTGTAGCAGTAAATAATAAAACAATGTTAAATTTTAAAAGAGATCCCATACAAGAAACATATTTTCTTCGACGTTTCTAGCTCGATCTTAATTTTTGTTCTTTGGTTTAGAGTAACGAAACGGCAAAATTTTAAATAAAATCCTATTGGTACTCCAATGGGATCCTATTTAAAATTTCGCTGTCTGTCTCTCACAGGGCTGTATCTTTTAAACTGACAAATGTAAATATTTGATATAAGAGGGTCCCTGTAAAAGAAGCCAAAATCTAGAAATGATATGTACGAACCTGAGTAAAGCATTTGACTCTATACATCAAAAAGGGTCTTCTAAAAAGACTCTACGACGAAGAAACACGCAATAACTGATACAAATTATCGAAAACTACCTAGAAAACAGGGAAACGAAGTGTAAGTTTAAAATAATCATCGGAACGAGATAACATGTTCGACGCGAAGTACCGCAGTGATTGATCCTAGGACCAGTTCTTTCAACTTGTATGTCTCAAACCTACCGAAGGATGGTGAGATTGCAGAACTCAAGCTCTCGCAATATGCAGACTTTATGTGTATGCTCAACACAGCGACGAAAACACATCAAGTGCTCATCAGAGCTTTATGAGAGGCCGACAGTGTATTTAGATATTACAAGAGCTGAGGCCTGGTGTGTAATGTGATTAAAATGGAATTCATGCTGTTGGCCCGTAAGAGAAAACACATCGAGACTGAAAATCAAGAACTAGTTGCTCCCGATCAAGATACCTCGGAGTAATATTCAATAGAGAGATGCGAATGGAGGAACAAACGAGTACGTAGTCAAGAAAGTGAGACGGATATGAGGGATGCTGTGCCCAATAATCGGGGCATGGTCTAAAGTCAGCACAGAAACAAAATTGTTGGTAGTCCAGAGATGCATCTTATCCATCATCGACTATGGGGACTGTACAACTATTGTCGAGGTACGGCTGCACAAACTGACACGAAATTGAACACCAATATTGGATGGCTCTCAAGTCTACCGGCGGTTATAGCAAAATACTAGATGGAAAAACACTATAGGAAGCTTGGCCAGGACCTGCCAAACATCCGAGCCTCACACCTTCAAACCGACATACAGAAGAAAATTAAAGAGCTTCAAGATCGCAGACTTGGGGACGGTCTACCCGGACCACTCGCTAATCAAACCGGAATACATGCGACACAGCACATACAATCCCTCCCATTTCGATCATAGACTTAAAGAAATTGAATGTGTCGGGTCGGGAAAAGTTTCGTATTTTATAAATAAAAGCAGTAAAATTTCTTTGGTTGTGCTTTTGTATCTATCTAGTTTTGATAACATTAAATCTATGACATTTAAAAAATAAATAGTAAAAATTAGGGATGTAACGATACATGAATTTGTCGATACGATACCGATACCGATTATCGAGGAAACTAATCGGCGATACCGATACCGATACCAATATCGATGGCTTAGTAGTAAATACACCCAGTAAATAAAGAATGATGTACTTTATATGCATAAAACTTACCTACTTATGTTACATAGAATAAATAGACACTCCATTCTGTACAGTGTGGCAAAAATGGAAATTAAAAATAATGAAAAAAAAGGTAAAATATCATGTCAACATTTATTTGGGTAACATTTATCAAGGAATCAAATCAAAAGTAAATCAATATTAATAATCAAAGTTCACTTTAGGAAGATTTAGTTAAGGAAACAAAGTTTATTCAAATTACTAGGAGATAATCTGTTGCGCAAACATTTAAATCGGCGTATTTAAATCGGCGATGCCGATATATCTGCCTACCGATTATATCGGCCGATATATCGGTATCGGTATCGGTATCGTTATATCGCTAGTAAAAATGGTGTCCCGAAATCTTTCTATTGTTTTTCTGTCCACCAAAATAAGTGAATCTAATGTAGAAATTCGATACATTTTGAAGTTTTATTACAAAAAAGGGAAAACCGCGATACAAGCCGCAAAAAAAGATTGTGATTTTTATGGACCTAATGCAGTGACGGTAAGAGTAACACAAAACTGATTCAAGCACATTTAATCCAGTAATTTTGATTGTAAATAAACTATCACGGTATTTTTATAACAATAATTTGATGAACGTTAAACAGTTTGGATTTACAAAGGGATCGCTCAACAACCGAAGCAGATTATTGGTGCCTAGGAGGAGTCACGGCGATTTGTGTTTTCTGTGATTTATCCAAGGCATTTGATTACGTCCATCGTGATACATTGATCAGGAAACTACGACGTCAGCAGTCTCGCTTGGACTTCTAGAGTCATATTTGAGTGATAAAGTTCAGAGCTTTAATATTAATGATGAGAGGTCTTCGAGATCTGCAATCTGTACGAGTGTACTACAGGGTTTATTTCTTGGACCATTTCTATTTCTAGTTTATATTAATGATCTACCACACCTTGTGAAGAACGAGCATGGGATTATACTATTTGTTGATGATATTTCCTTGCTTTTTAAGGTTAATAGAAAATAACTAGATTTTGACGAAGTAAATAGTATTATTTCAGAAGTAGTTGAGTGGTTGGCAACTAATAATCTTTTGCTCAATGACAAGAAAACAAAAATAATTAAATCTTCGTTGTTTAAAACTAAATTTATTGACATAAACGTAATAGTCAGAGACGAGATACTAGATATTGTGGACACGACCTTATTTTATGGTCTTACTTTAGATACTAAATTACAGTGGAATTTTCATTTAACGAAATTGGCGAAAAAGCTTAGTTCTGCAGCATACGCAATCAAAAGAATTCAGTGGCTTACAAATGAAAGGACTGCTAGATTAGTTCACTTTAGTTGCTTTCATAGTCTCTTCACCTAAGGAATTTTATTATGGGGTCATTCAGCTGATATTAACACAGTTTTTGTGCTGCAGAAACGGTTTGTTCGTGCCATTTACAACTTGAGATCAACAGAATCTGCCGGAGAAAAGTTTTAATAAATTAATATTTTAACTGTACCGTCACAATATATATACGAAAATCTGTTATATGTCAAAAGAAATATAAAATCGATGCTCATGAAACCAGACTCAGAAAAGTTATCAAATTATTTAAGAGGCAATGTGTGCGCTTTAATAATAAGGTCCCAGTTGAAATTCAAAATTTGCCATTACATGAATTTAAAACTTTCATTAAAAAAAAAAGTTATATGGTGAGGGCTATTATGCTGTATCTGAACATATTAACGAAAAAACCCGTGAGACTAAACTGTTCGACTATCAGGCTGTTTCTTGTAATTTTCAAAGGTTGTGCTAGTTTTATTGACTATCTATCATGTGCATCTTTGAGCGAAACCAAAAAATGAATCGGCATTTGGAACGGGTGTCAATGTTAATACCAAAAGAATACCATAATGATGTATTACAAGTGTAATACTTTTACCTACGAAATATTTTTGATTTGATTATTGATTAACTGTCAAAGATAAACTTCGCTCTGGTCTACCTGTTACGGAGAAAGTCGATGTCATTTTAGAAAAAGTTGAGCAAGATTAGTATATTAATTCTTATTTTATAGCTTAATAGTTGGAAATTGACTACAAAACAGTTTTAATCCATTGTAAGAAAGGTGAATGTACAAAAAAAAGCTCGAAAATTGGATCCCAAATGAACTCACTGAAAGAAGTTTAATGTAACATATACGCATTTGCGATTTTCTACTCAAACGTAATGAAACCGAGTCGTTATTAAAAAAAATGATCACTGGTGATAAAAAATGGATTACCTATCACAAGAACGTGGGTAAAAGATCATGGCTAAAAGGAAAGCAAATTCTACAGATTATATATCGAAATTCGGATTAACTCGCAATAAGTTGATGCTATGTGTATGGTGTGTTTGAAAGATCATTACTCATTATGAGCTTTTACCGCCGGACAATAGCATGACAATGTCGGTCCATACTCATATTTAGCCATTAAAAATAATTAAATTGTTTGATTAGGAAGTATTAAATCATTCGCCATATAGTCCTGACCTCGCACCTTCACATTTTCACCTGTTTCGGTCTCTTTAGAATTGTTTAGATGGTGTTAGGTTAACATCAATGGAGGACTGTTGAAACTACTTGCTGCAGTGTTTTGATCACAAGTCCTAAAATTTCTACAACAATAGGATTATGTCGCTATTTTCAAAATGGCAACTGGTTGTTGAAAAAAATGACGTATTAATTAACATTTAATTATTATACATATAAATATTTATACACATATATGTAGTAATATTTAAATGTAAATAAAATGTAATGAAAAATTATCTTGAATTTGTATATGAAATACTAAAAAAGATTGGGCAAGCCCATCTTTAAGAAATAGACTCCAGTCTACTAGAATTGAGTTTTTTATTCAGTGTTTTTTGTTCGTAATTATTGTTCGTGTTTTTCATTATCTATTAAAAAATATGTAGTGTTAAATACTGTACGGAATCCTTGGTGTGCAATTCCGAACCGCATTTCGGCGATTTTTTTTGACAAAAAAAGAGGGTTTTAAATAAATACAATCCAGAAAAGGGTAGACCAGCATTTAACAAAAAAAATCAATTTGTTTTTTATGTTAGCTATTTACACAAAAAAATACTGTTGCAAAACCTAGAATTTGATAATCGTACCGACACCACAGTTATTACGTGGTCACACGTCAGCTGATCGCGGGCGCCGCACCGCCCGCGCGCAGCTGAATTCACGCGTCGGTACATCTACAAGTTGATTTTTTTCAGGCGTTATCAATGTACCTATCGGTAATCATAGTTTCTTTTTTATGTCTTGGATATTTAATAAACTTATACACGTCGAAACTCGTACATTTACAAACGGAATACTCTGAAGATGTGTAAATCCGGGCTATTTCGATGATAATGTCGATCGTACGTCACCTGGAAATGTGTCTCAACCAACGCAAATGCATCTAGTTTACGATGCTGACCACGACACAGAGGTTGCGAAAATCTGATTGCTTTGATGCACCAATCAAAGGCAGCGGTAGCACTCCTCAATCGGCTGATTTGTAATATTAGGTAAAAGCAAAGCTTTGTAGCGACTTGCAAAATTGAGGATGTATTTTAATAAAATATTTATGTATACCATAAAAATGCTTTTAAAAATATTTTTATTAGCGTAATGAGCTACATATTAACTTTTTTTTCATATGTATCTTTTTTATTTTATATATTTTGATCGATACCAAAAAGCATTTAGTTATTTAATTAATTATTTATTAAAAAAAAAACGTATTGAAGTAATAATAATGAATAATATATTTTGCTTTAAAAGTTATCAGTCGCCACAATTGTCGTTCTGTGTACTTCTTGTTTTTGAAATTTTGGCATGTGAGACTTTTTAAATACTTAATGTATTGTATACATACAGACATACACAAACACACACATATATATATATATATACTTGCTATAGAAAAATTCTACCATTTATTATAAAAGTCAAAAACACTGCCGACTGCAGCATTTTTAAATATACGCAAAGGTTCGCTATATAGGTATCTGGCGAACCTTCGAGTATATGTACTTAAAAATTTGGGAAGGGATCTAGCCATTATTTTAGAAATTAATTTGCGACGCCATTATAAGTTATATAATTGTCACCAGATAGCAGCGCTGTTTTGTACTGTGTTATTGTTAATTATTTGATAAAATATAATTTACGTTATTAAATATTTTTTTTAAACCAATTAACGATAACATATCTAGCCTCTTAAATATAAGGCTGGAATTTTATCATAGTCCAATGCTTAGAGGGTCTAGACTAGTCTAGAGCTTGAGTATTTTTTTTATAATAGAAATTACAAAATACAATACAACCGCTGCCTGGCAATAAGAAGATTGAAGTGAGTCCCAATAATAATAAGCAATTATTATAAACTTTTTATTTCATTGATTACAATAATTTTGTTTATTAAAAAGAAAAGACTAAGTATATATAAAAAATTTATTCAGTAAAGGACTTTATGTTGTGGATATAAGCCTCGTCCAATACTTTTATCTATGCTTAAATAATATCTGAAACATAATTTTCAAGTTATTTCAAATAGTTTTATTCATTCAAACATGGACAAAACTATTTGAAACAGATTTTTTGGATGTCGCCAGCCTAAAAGGTCATACGACATTCATTCACCTCTGTAATTCTGATTTGTTTACTTGGTTTTTTGCATTCTAGCATATAGACTGACTTCAAATTTTCTATGTAATACCACAGTCGGGTTTGTTAGTTTTTTTTTATGATAATTTTTATTATGGCAATTAATTCGGGTGATTCAGATTTCTTCGGGTATTACTCGTTGAATTTTCGTCCTTGTTATTCAATACTATGAGCTTGTCATAGGTATTTAATTTATTTTATTCTTATTCTTTTTGTAACAAAGTTGTATTTCTTTACTTTGTAAAGTACTTCTAGCGTACGTGAAGTACCTCTTTGATGTATTGTTGAGTATTTTTAAAACATTTTTTCGCATTTGGCACTGACATTAATCCCACGGTATAGAATGTCACTGTGCTCAAGTTACAAATCTTCTAATAGCTTTGATACTGTCGTTCTCGCACTTAAAATTCATTTCGTTAATAGTTGTACCCGATATAATATTTTTTTTAACCAAACTTTAAATTTACCACATAATCAAACTACAATTATTGTTTAAATTTCGCGATTTTTGTATTCACGAAAAGCATTATTAACAAATATTATTAGTGCTTTTTACATTCTCCTTAATTTCACTTGCTATTTATTTATCTAAAAGCATTTCACAAGGTTCTTAAATTACTTTATTTTAGGCGATTTTACTAAGGAATAAAATATCAACTAAAATTTAAAACATCACCATATTTTCAATAGATATAAGGCTGAAAAAAACTGAAGAGACTCTCAATTTTTATAAACAAATAGATAATAGTTACAAACTTTATGTTGAGCTCATTTGAAAGATAAATGTATAGTCTACAAACCAGTCTTGAATATCCATAACCGTATGTATAATAATTTAAGAGATATAGCTATTAATAGATGAATAGATGGAATAGCCATTTCAGGTTTAGCAATATAAGAATATAAAAGAAGCTGTACAAAATTATTTATTTTACGTGTTTTTTCATATCGCTGTTTTTGTTATTTTCTTCATCAAAAAAATGATAAGGTTTTTTTAACGTATTATGTAAAGAATGTAAAAATTAATGACTAGTTTCTGAACAATTAAAAAACCATTTTAAGATTTTTTTAAAATAATGGTTATGTCAATGAACTATATGAGAATTAAAATCAAAAATAATTATCCATCAAAAATAATTATCCAAATATGTAATTATTCCATTTATTTAAAAAATATTTTTAAACAGATAGCTGAAAAAATTAAAATCAATGATCATGTTATAATTGTTTACTGTCTAAAAAGAGAGACAACAATCAAATTATTAAAAATGTAACTCGTTTTTGGTGCTTTCCATTCTTTTGTTGCTTAAATTATTTATAACTAATGCATTATAACGTTTACAAATCCCATACTCTGATTCTTTTTCATAATATATAGTTACTGAAAGGGCTCCACAAAGTAATATAATTTTAAAATCTTTTGTTTAACATTTATTTAATTTAAAACGTAAATGAAAGATAAAAAAAAATCATTAATTAAGAATAGCTGGTTTTAATGAAAAATGCTTGAAAGAAAAAAAACCAATCCTTGCAAATTTCTCTTTCAAGTTTCTAGATGACAATATTTTTTTTTTAATTTTAAACTAATATTTAATACAAAAAAAAAATGTTTTTAGCGGCAGTTATTTGTGTAGGTTAAAGGCAGCATAACGGCACCGCGCTCACCGCGGAACCCTATATTCAACATTAAAGAATAAGTATTAACAATTGAGCTCAAGTTCCGGAAGTCACCTTTTTCTCGAAAATTTCTATTTTCTTGAGAGCATGTTTGCAAAATGTCTCTAGCACCAATAGCTTTTGAGTATTTTCCAAAAAAGTAAACCCTCTTTTTTCCGTCGTTAATTGTTTATAACATTTGTTGTAGTTTATCTATGGATTTGAAATTTCTATATATTTTTCTATACGTTATAAAGAATCTAACGAGCTATCACACATATTTTAATACTCAGTAGCAAAATCAAAACGTTATTAATTATTTAAAATTTTAAACCTGTTAACTATATTATAAGCATATGTACCTTTAGCTTTCTTTATACTGCCTGTTGCGAGAATGTTTGTCCTTCCTCTTTTTTTCCTCTTAGACTGTTGATTTCAAAGAAATATAAATATAATATAAATCGAATTGAAAGAAACCGGATAAATGTGAATAGGACTCGCATCTTAAGGGTTCCGTATAAATTTAATTATATATGTAAATATTCAATCAATCAATAGTATCAACGATTTTTATCTGTATTTTATACCGACTGTTGCAAAATATTGGTCCTCGGAATTCCGGAACATTTGCTTTATTTTCCAAAAAAAATCAGTTTATTTTAATATAATTGTATCCACGAAAATCTTAAGTTTTCGTAGTGAGAAGTCAAAAAATTTTTACCCATATAATAGTCTAACTTCACTGTCATTACAATTGCAATTTCAAGTTTAAAATTACACAGAAAGATTATTATGCCATATAAACTCAAATCAACGATTTAAAGATTTTTTTCTTTACTTGTACTGAGATATGTCTTTTTGATTCTTGGTCAGTGGTAAGTAGCCTATAAGTCTTAATTTACCTTCAGTGTAAAAGTATAAGGCTTGAATGGCCGTATTTCTTAATTGATTTAGAAGTTTAATTTTTTCACAGCTTCATGGAATCGCAGATATATGTATTTGATATTTTTTTTTTTTTGCAGATCGATGAGTAAACAAGCATGCGAGCTAAAAAAAATATCTGGTTCCCGCCATTCATGGACATCGCAACTCCAGAGTAGACACCGATGCATTGCTGGACTCTTGAGTAGGAACAGGATATTTGATGGAAGAGGGAGTGAGCTGATGATGGGGGGAGGGGATTGATGGAAGGAACAAGGGCAGTGATGGATGGGGAGTGGGGTGACGGTTGGGAGAGTGGGGTACTGGGACTCTCACTCACGGGACAAAATGCAATAGCGGAAGCTGTTTCTTCTCATCCGTATTATGAGAGTGTTGTATTTCACCGGTCGAGCCAGCCTATTTTCAATTATCCGGCTTAGGCTATCGCGGAAGATTTTAACGCCCAGTTATTCATTCTATAAAATATTGGAAGGGGGGTATGTTGGTGAAATTTTGGGGTTGTATATTTCTATTTTAGAAAAAAATATGTCGTCATAAAAATAAAAAATACATTGCTGGAACCCGATCGCAGCGCTACCTCACGGGTTCAATTGAGAACCTAAACTATTAAAATCAGGCCGTTTAATAGTTCAATGACAAACACACGTTTAGAAGAATTATTATATATGTATTCATGTTTGTGTGAATGTATGTCTGCATTTATGTATGTATGTATATATAATTACGAATGCCTGGAAACAAAAGTATATGAAAGTAAAAGTGGATAAAATATTACAAAAAATGTCAATCTAATAACAATACAATTGAATCAGGTTGTAAAATTTTCTCTTTACATGACAAACAAAGAGATTAACTGACATGCCAACAGAAGGGAGATATTACCTGAAAATCACAGCTAATAATTTGCTGAAGGAATTAAATTATATTTTATATTTCACCTGTATTGCTCTGAAGATTAGAAACAGGCACACATTTGAGCTGATAACAACGCGAGCTATTGATAACAAAGATTAAAGTATTTCATGGATGGCCACATTATACTGATATAATGTATTTTTAATATGTCAATGTTACTACGCGCGGTAATACTTTATGCTTGGAAAATTAATAAAGTTTCAGTAGCCATATCTTCTTACTAAACCATTATTGTACTAATTGGTTTTGTGCCTTGTTAGGTAAATCATTCTACTGCTGAAGTATATATATATGGAAACGAAAAAATTGTGAAAGAGTATATATACATACTCTTTCACAATTTTTTCATTTCCATTTCAGAGGATTAAATCTTCACCTATTGCGATTATATATTAGGTCATATCGAGACGAACTTGTCGGTCACATTGACTAAATAAACAATAAATGACGTTTTATAACGGACGAAAATTTACTGAGTCCATGAGAATTAGAATTTGAAGGAAAACAGTCACAAATAGATAATACTTTTCTACTGTCCTTTACGTAAAAAAGCGAAGGACGACAATAGATTTGCTGCGCGATAGTAAAAGTATCAAAATTGAAATATCACTCCTGACGTTGTTATCGTCGCGACTCATCGCAGTTGAGTTTGTTATGAGTAATATCATTTCAAACGTAACTAATCATACATATAATAACTAAGTGTTCGTATTTTTGTCAATTTCGAATGTCAATTTTAAGGGTCCCAATCCAAAATGGCTAAAACACGGAACCCTTATAGTTTCGTCATGTTCGTGCGTCTGTGTGTCACAGGTATTTTACTCAATAACGACAAGATGTATATTGATGAAATTGATATTCGGCGTATAGATAAGCCGCTACTTAGTTTGATAATTAAATACCATAAATAAATATTTCCAGAGGGGCAGTCCATACATGTAACAAAAGATGAAATATTTTTTTTTTTTGCAAACATCAACTTTTGCTACATATTTCGACAGTTCTTTTAAAAATGGTAAGGTTTAGAGTTCTTTTTGATGAAGTGAATATTTTCGGAGATAATCGCTCCGAAAATAGCATAAATTGTGTCCCCCCCCCTTTATTTTTTAAATCTTATGTCCAAAATATATGAAAAAAATTACAAATGTAAAAAAAAAAAAAAAAATTACAAATTGAAAACGCTTCAACAAAAGAACGTTTAAGAAAAACGCTTTTCGGATCCTCCTTAGCAATAGTCAACATATCTGCTTATTTCTCTAGTTATAGGCGACTATTATGCTTACTCTGTGTGGAAAACATGAAAAAAAAAGGGGTAACAATGTAATTTTTCAATCAAACCGAAGATACACAAATGCACTAAATTTGAGCCCAATAGAACATCAGGAAGTGGTTCCAAGATTTGTCCCATACATACTAACACGGCAACTTAAATAAAAACTAGTAAAAATAAGAGAAAACAGGAATGTCATTAAGTGAGTTTTATTGTTAATATTACAAAATTAATAATTATAATCTAATATTTTCTTTAACATAAGAATTAAGATTATGAATAAACCAGTTTTCCAATATTGTACAGTACATTAGATAAAATCTCCGTGAGGTGTTTTATAGCCAATCAAATGGATCTTACCATAAGTGATCGAAGGTTTAATAATGAGCCCGTAAGTCTCTATCGCAATACATGACAAAAGAAATACTTACTTATTATCAATATGTTCTCAAAATCATATAGTTATCAGCGTTTGATAACACTGACACCCCTTTGATATAAGTATCAAATAATGTTCTGCACGAAATTCAATATATTCAATACCCATTCCACGTATATTGCACTAACTGCACTCACATACATGTAAAGCGAGTGGGCGAGCACGTGAGTTTTTTAGCAGGATGCACGGAGATCCCATGACCATGAAGTATCGAGTACCTATAAGTATCCATGCTAGTAGTCTTCCTCGAAACGTTCCTGGGCTCGCTGGAGATGCTAAGTGAAACAAACGCTAGTAAAGGCTGGAGTTAGGCGATAGCATGAGAGCGAGTTATGCAAACCGGCGACTCTGTGAGTCTAGGCCTATGGGTAGGATTGCCAGGCGTCCGTATAAAGCCGGATATAGTTAACCTTTTTGATTGCGTGTCCGGCCAAAATAAACGGTGTCGAGCTTGTCCGGCTTTTTAAATTTCGATTACGAGCGAAATGTAAAAATCGAAAAATAATACTGAGACACAAAATCCTGAATAATCTAGGGTGTCCGGCCAGACTGGCTGGTCTGTGAGGTCTGTCCAGCTATTAGGTTTAGTACCTACGGTTATAAGTAGCTACGACTTGTTTCGCTTGCTTTAACCGCTTAAGATTGGAATGAATCAATAGACGTATGAACTTTTTATAGACTCACGCTTATTTCTCAGAAGAGTAGGCAGAGACCGTAGATTTCCACATGGTACGATCTTTGCATACCTTTTATGTCATACAATTTCATCGGTTTCGAGTGCTTTAAATTGCCTTTCTTTTAGTATGCCATTAATTAGGTTTGCATGCTTGTGTGAAATTAAAGGGTAATGTCTCGGTAAATAAATAGTAAAGTAAAGAAGTAAAAAATAAATATAGTATAAAAAACTAAAAAACACGCTTTGATGATCACATCGAACTAAAAAACGAAAAATAATTCTTAATATAGGCAGAAAATATAAATGAACGAAAAAAGATTAGTATTATTGTAAAAAGTTGGGTATTTGATAAGTGAAAAAAATATGGCACAAAGCACCCCACGCTTTTATCACAATAATACTAATCTTTTTTCGTTCATTTATATTTTCTGCCTATATTAAGAATTATTTTCGGTTTTTTAGTTCGATGTGATCATCAAAGCGTGTTTTTAGTTTTTATACTATATTTATTTTCCACTATTTAGTTAAATGTGATGATTAAAGCGTGTTTTTAGTTTTTAAACTATATTTATTTTATACTTTTAGTTTGATCGATTGTCAAAAAATTGTATTCCGAGTTCTTGTGAATGTTTGGACGTGACGCACATTTTTTTTTAGTATCGTAAATCTACGACAGAGGGTGTACGGATGGGAAATTCTTTCCGAACAGGAGAGTTAGGGTCAAGGTGTTAATTTTCAAAAATGATACTGAAGTCGATAGTATTGTAAACCTTTGATAGAGGGCGGATGATTGTAAAATTCTCTTCGAATAGAAGATTTAAGTTTGTGGTCTTAATTTCTGAGAATAATTCAGTTTTGACGTTTTTACTATACAGTTTAATATGAAATATTATTTTATCATGAATCCATTTTCTTTATAGATGAGTTGATTGAAAATATGAACTTTTCTACTTAACTTCTACATCCAAAATTTTAATTATATTCATTTAAATTACAAAAAGAAATCTTCAAAAAACTAAATATTTTATCAACATCAAATTATGACATTGTATGAATTAATCCTTGTACCCATTTTTTATATTAATTCTGTTTATACGTAAGTCCCTATTTTGAACTGATTGAATTTACATCGATACCAAATAGAATTAATTACCAAACCAAATTAATTAATCCTGGCGATGCTGACCAGGACAATTAGACAAACTTATCAAATTATTGTATTGTCACCGGTCCTTGATAAGTCTACAAAGTTTCAATAAAATCTGACCGTTCAAAGTGGGTCAAAATCGAGTGCAAACAAGTGGGTTACAAATAAACAAACAAACAAGCAAACAAGCAAACAAGCAAACAAGCAAACAAGCAAACAAGCAAACAAGCAAACAAGCAAACAAGCAAACAAGCAAACAAGTAAACAAGCAAACAAGCAAACAAGCAAACAAGCAAACAAGCAAACAAGCAAACAAGCAAACAAGCAAACAAGCAAACAAGCAAACAAGCAAACAAGCAAACAAGCAAACAAGCAAACAAGCAAACAAGCAAACAAGCAAACAAACAAACAAACAAACATACAAGTGAAGCTAATAATAAAAGCGTGTTAAAAAAAACAATTAGTATCTTAAGCAACTTTGAGAAAATATTGCTAACATTTATTCGGGTAATATTTTTTAAATTAAACGCTTACATACACATAATCCATATAAGCGTAACAATTACTAGATACATATTTAATTATTCGATGTTTATGCACCTTATACAATATAGTACAACAATAAGTAAGATTCGAAAATAATAAACCATATCTTCAAACTCGATATAATTATTTTATTTTGTAACTGTATCGCGATAAGTGACGTAACGTTTATGCTATGGAAAGGCCGAGCGCTCGACCGCGCTTTGCTCCCAATCGCCAAACCCCCCGACCCGCACGACTAACCTAAATGACTCATAGTATACATCATTCGTCGCAGTGGCTGTATTGTGCTTATACTGGAAACTATTTTTAGCCTCGATTCCTCTATCGGTGTCAAATACGGTCGTGGATCTTCGGTTTCGGATCTTCTTATCGGCCAGGTTCCTTGTATTTCTTCCCTTTTGGCTTCCATTCATCTCGATCTCGATCTATATTATTTCGACTTACTTAATATCTCTATTCTATACATGGATGATATAAAAAATAATTCATTTACAATATCAAGGGATCTTTTTTTCAATCATGATCCTAATTTCGATGCTATTCTAAACTTAAATTCCTATTTCGATCTCTTTCTCATTTCCAATCCAAGTTCTGCTATAGATTCCTAGTTCGCTCTCGATTTCGACCCGCATCCCCCATGATTACGGTCCTAATAGTAATCATAAATTACATGAATTATGCTCAGACATCGCAATTTAATGCTCGTGGAGTTTTAATGCGCGTTAATGTTAATAACCGACTACAATAAAAGGGGGAGATTTTAAATTCGTCCGTTTATACATATTTTTAAATATGATCGGACATTATTTATTGACTTATAAGCTATTTTTAACGATTCATTTTGCATTGAGTTCAGCAATACTATTATATGGTATACAACCAAGATGGCCCCATTTTAATTTCATTACTTTATGATAGTCCCAAAACAAGAAAAATACTTGATTATTTATGGTCAAGAACGAGCTGAACTGGACTGGGCTTGGGTATGACAGCATACAGCAGAAACCCAGCACGAATGTGAATGTACACTGCATAATTTTCAATTCTTTCCATATAAAAGTAAAGATCGCCTTACAAATATATATATATACAATTTTCTTAAGCCATAACAAAAGTTAGATGGATTATGAAATTCAATTACACAATCACTAAAAAATGCTCAATAAAATAAAAGCAACCTTCAAAAATCTTAAAATCATTAGTTCTTTTTGGAGTCGGTAACAGCTAAAGCAAGACAAACAGTCCAAAATAATGAAAGCGAAGAACACAAAAGTTAATAAGAGTTAAGTAAGCTCTACAAATTATTGTATCAACAAATTAGTTAAAACAAGATTAAATTATGAAAGTTGACATTAAACAGCGTCTGGCATATCTTTAGCTTGCGCCGACTTCAAAAATAATTAATTAAGTATTTAGTTATTTTAAGATTTTTGAAGTTTTTTTTTTTTGAAAAGTTATTTTATTTTATGCTTCGTTCGTTATTGTCTTATTCATTCGCATCGATACAATAATTATTACCTTGTGTAATGTTTGTGTAGATACCGCTATCGCTTACGTTCTAATTTTGATTCCGGTGTTACTCTTGGTTTTGATTTTGCTGTCACTCTGGGTTTCGAACCCGGGACCACTCTGATTTCCGATTCCGCTTCAGTTTATGGTTTTAGTCTTGATCCTGCTGTGTAGGAATCCAATTACCGATAATCGACTATCTCCACTTCTAGATTGCTGAGTTGTATTTCTTTTGCCAATTTGCGAGAGTTGTTTGGTCGTTAAGGTTAGCGTTAAAGTTAGCACTAACATAAATAACAATGCAGACCAGGTGGTGTGCATTGCTACTAATGTAGCAAAATAAATTGTTAATTTTTTTTAATCTGATAAAAAACCGACCAAGTGTAACTTGAACTTCCGTGGAGAGAATTTCAAACTGTAAAAAGGGTTATTTGTTTTTATTAACAAACTTGTTCGTTGCTATACGACTCGTGGATCTGATTACAGTTACTTTTTTAAATTTTCTAATTCATGTTCAAAATTAAACCCAATAACAAGTTCGTGATCGGTTCACTTAATTCTGTATACGCATGAATCAAATTTCAGTTTTTTTTCAACTAGTAGCTTTCACGACATCGGGATTGCGAACTCATGAAGCACGAAACTAAAATAAATCTAAAATGGGACTGGCAACGAATGAGTGTGAAGGGGAATAAACAAATGTGAATGTATTCAAGGCCAGTGTTCGACGTCACGTTGGTAACTGTACAAAGATAGAGACCGCGACATGATTCAAATTGGGCATAGGGTTTTATGATTATAAAACCACGACCGATATTGGCAGCGGAAACGTAAGAGAAACCGCGTCAGATTGGGATCTAAATACAAATGAAAATATATTTGTGGACTAAAATTAAATACAATAAATAAAATAAACAAATAAGAAAAAATTACGTCCACACCGCCAAAGACGCGTCCAAACGCCACTGCAAATAAAATATCGGTTACCGCTGCAAATCATAGACAAACGTTTGTTATTAATGTGTTTTCCGCGTCAGCGTGTTGCCGTAAGCAAACAGTCTCCTATGATATTATTTCCTTATAGCTTCTGCTGTCGGTTTTCTTACTATAACGGAACCGTTATAAATAACACCACGTTTATTACGGTAACGTTTTTGCGAATGTATATGAGTATACTTAACATTCCGGTGTACTTATAGTTTGTGGTTCCCGTATGCGAAAGGCTTGTAGTACCCGTCGATTGTACAATTCACTACTGTATCCTTTGCTAAAGTTGTAACAATACCATGCATTGAAATAACCTCTAGTAACGTCAGAACTGTGACGTAATTAGGCGGAGCGGAATCTGATAGTATGCTAAATCCATTTGGTACGATTTTCATTATTGCAAGTACAGATTCTTCTTAAAAGAAGCTGTTTTTTTTATTTTGTACGTATGATTGTTTAGTTTTCTAGAACGACATAAGAGATCTAAGCGTAATTTCGAAACACCTGTTCAAGGATACTCTACCACATAGTTCAATTAAGAATGAGAGTCAATTGTATATGTTACTCTATAAAATTGTTACTAAACCTCTTTCGTAATTATATAACAATCCTTTATGGTCCATATAAGTTTAAATGCACCAAATACATATGGGGTATTGTGTGCAATGGTACTTTAAAATTTTGGAAAATCCGTTAAACAATTTCAAGTCATTGAGATTGTTTACGAAGACCAAAGAACAAGGCCGAGGACGCATTTGGAACTATCAGCTCCGCTGTTCAATCGCTTTGGCGAGACAATTTTGTGAGCACTTTTTAATGCATGTATTTTTTTTGCCTATCATATGCTGTGTAGTTGGAAAGAGTATGTTCAACTAATGTAGTGCGTGTGGTACGCACCGGGTGATAGTTGCAGCGATTTGTAGCCGCAAACGAGTGTTCCGACGTATAACATACTGTTTTGTTCTACATGTATATGTGGTTCGAACTATAAGCTCAGGTTGTCCGTGCACATTGCTGTTGAATATGTACTTGGATTTTGAAATGTTATGTGATAGAATAAAAAACAAGACCTGTTTATTTAGTAGAAATATTGGATAGTGATAAATAATTGTATTTATGTAATTTCTATAAATAATCAAAGTAGCTAATATTTTTGCTTAATTTTTAATGTGTATAGCGAAATATGCAAAAAATAGTAATAAAGTATTTTTTTTTTCGAACTTTGTCTGAAACTCTTTATATAATTCTCGTAGACAAAATGAGATGTACTCAATATCTTTTTGTTCTTTCTTTCCTCTGGTTTAGAAGAAACACACAAGTAAGGGAAGTTACAATCAAATACCCCATTCAAACAAGTGGAAATAGAAACCAATATAGTACAAACGACAAGGGATAAAACACGTATGCTTATGAAGGAAAAAAATTGTGACAATTGCATGCGACTATCGCCCTTGCAATAATCGTGTCCTAAACCCAAAGTTAAGTTTCTAAATTTTTGCGATTCGGAGGACATACGATTTGTAAATAAGAGATGAAAGGCATGTTACAAGAAACTTTGAAGCTATTCCAAATAGTTTTGTAAGTTCAACGGACTTCCCAACCCCAACCCAACTTAAATATTATCTTAATTGTATGTACCATAGGTGCGTTTAACTCCTTTTTCAAATCTTAATAATCATCATTTGCAACTTATATTACTATTATACTTATGGATATGGCAATTCCGATTATGTTCACGGGCATGTGTTGAATTATAAAACGAAACGACAAACAACATAAGTGTCATCAACATCTTTTAGTTAATATTAAGATTGATTGTCATACTACAAATACTAATAATAGTTATTACAAGATAATTTAGTTTGACTAAAGAATTTGTTTTTGCTACGGTTAGGTGTGAATAAGTTATTGAAGTGTAAACTTCTTTAGGTAGGTTTGATGGGTCATAATTTAAAAGCATTCGTAATCAACACGATCATGTGAAGTGAAGTACTGTCTGTCATTTAAATTGCATTCGAGTTTGTCATTTTAAATGCTCTTAGTAATGTAGCAGAAAGTGAGTGTATAAAATAATATTTTCATATAGAAAAATAGTTTACTGTTTATACATAGAATTATGATTTCCTATTTTGGTTATCATAGGCATATTGTACAGTTTTTAGAACATAATCAAATGATTGACTATACAAATAGCTTGAATATTGTTAGAGTGATAATGATGTAGTGAATGAAGTGAATTGAATAGAGATATTATGTACATAGATAACAAAAATGCATATTTATTATGTTAAGTAAGTTGTATATATATGAAATACTGAACTTGCGCATCCCATCATATGTTCTGGCAATACATAAACGGTATGAAAATGAGTGCCGATATATAATAGTTCATAACCAGACTAATCTAAAGAATTTTAATGTATAAACTGTGAAATTTTAATTTATGATGTAACAATTAATTTGAATATCCAATAACACCACTATCATATAGTTTTAAGTTTTCACTTCTGTCGGCAGTTTTATGACTGCCCAATCGTTTTTATAGAAATAAAGACGTATAATATTGATACGGTTACTATAAATGTTGATAGGTAATTGCATGGAAATAAGTAAAATAGCAAGTTAATTTTACTATTATTGTTTATCGAAATAATATCAGTTGGGAACAATACTCTGATGCATTCAATTGAACTACTGAGAGAAACACTTTGCCCACTCGCACTTAGGGTCGTTCCGACGGCCTTTTATATGGAACCACTGTATCCTCTGCGGTCTGTAAACCACTTTTCTAGAAGTTTTAAGAAGTAAATGAAAATCTTATGGTGCGAGGTCGGAGCTGTAAGGTGTGTGACGCAGTATTTCTATACCTAACATCTCTAAATTCTTAGTTGTTTCTTTGGCGGTATGTCGTGAAGCGTTGTCATGATGAACCAGAATCCTACTGCGAGGTCGTTTTTACCCAAAGTTCTTGCAAAACAAGAGACAAGCAATTGTCAGTGTATCAGTTTGCAGCGACCGTTTTTTTTACCTACTTCAACAATTGTTGCATAATGACCTATCATCCCGAAGAAAAAGGCCAACATCTTTTTTCAGATGCTTTAACCTCGTTTTACTTTGGTAGGCAACTCCTCGAAAGAAAACAACCACTGAGCAGACTGTTTTTTTGGTTTCGAGATCGTAACAGTAAATCCAGTTTTCGTCACCTGTAAGTATTTCGTACACAACATTTGAGTCACCACCAAATCTGCATCATTTCGCTGCACCAATTAACACGACGGAATTTTGAAGCATCGGTCAAATTATGAGTCATCCACCGAGCATAAAACTTTTTGTCTGCTAACCATTCATGAAGGATATTGTAACTTGACTCATACCGATACCTAAGTTTGTCCGAATGTGGTAGGTCACTCTTTTGTCCGTCTCTATCATGAGCCGCAAAGCATTGATGTTGTCTTCGGTTGTCCCCATAAAACGACGTTCTTCACGCTAATCGTCACTCAGATTAGTGCAACCACGTTTGAACTAGTTGAACCAGTTATGAACAGTAGCAAGAGATGAAGCTTTATCATGAAATCATGAAAATTCGACTGAAATTTGTTATAACTTTGTTGTTGATTTAAATAGCAACGAAAACATAAAAAATAATTGTACGAAAATTTCCTGACGTTAAATTGATTTTGTCGTTAGACAAATAATATTTGTTTTGTCGCCAATTAGTAAAAACAAATGAGAGATGAATGTAATACACACAATAAGGTTGCCAAAAAGTTTCTTGTTTTAAATTTAAATATGTTTTATTATTTTACAATTTCTAAGTGGCCATTATAAAAATAAGTGTGATCTACGTAAATAACAATTTATAACATTAACTGAAATGACTGACTTGGTTTTACATGAGATCTTACAACTTTTATAGTGGAAGAATTGAATTACGAGACTTGGTATTGTATTTGATCTAGCACAGTGTGACTTGCGACATAATTAATTTCCTGCATTTTCACTCCAATCGGTTTATAAGTTGAAGGTAAACTAGTTGACGAGGATAATCTGCGTTTATTTTTTAATTTTTCATTATGAATAAATTTTGTGTGCGAGTAATAAATTGTTTTTTTTTATAATATCTTAAATTTTGTCTGCGAGTAATAAATGGTATTTTTAAAAATGGTTTTTATAATTTTTTATAATATCTGGATAAATTTAATACTTTGTTTCACAAATGCTAGGTTTTTTTTCGGTATCTATCTTTTCAGTAAATTCTTGAATTTGGATTATACACATCAATGACATTTAAGTTCTCTAAGCTTTTATTATAATTCATACTAAAATTATTAGTCTAAAACATACAACGTCAAATCTACTTGTTTAGAAATAATTAATAATATTACATATGAAATTCTGTCGTTATTTATCGCGATAATTGGCCGCGTGCGAGATTAAGTTTTAGTTAGGTTGAATATAAACAAAATGATATTAAAACCATAATTAATCGCTGATAAAAAAAACTTCATGTTTTGTTATTGTGCACTTTTGATTTAATTCCAAACACTTTCTCAAAACAGAAGTTGTCATTTTTAATGCTTGGACATCGCACATCACACAGCGTGCGCTCCATGTGACTTATTTCACTGTGGTGCCGTTTCTAGTTTTGATATCATCCTTTGGTCGATTATTTTTAGCTATTTACACGTCATTGATTCCGCCTTTAGTGTTAACACCTTTGGTCGGACAGAAAGAAGGAGGCGGAGAAGTAGAAAGAAGAGAAATTATAGGTGCATGAAAAAGCTGTGGCGATTGAAACACCCGTGTTGATTCGGGTTCAGGCATTTGTTCCAAACACAATTATTGAATGAAGAACTAAAATATGTTAATGTTTGGATTTTAAACAATTATTTAAACTGTTTCAGTACTATTTCTTATATATATATGATATCTACATTTCACATAATAATTTAAACAGTTATCCATTATATTAGAAATCAATAAATTGCAAAATATAAGCTCAAATTTGTAAGTTTTGTGTGAGGTTCGAGCCATCTGCCGGATGTATTTTTAAATGTCGTTTTTAGGTGAATCATTACCAAATATAGTTTCTAATCTAATCTAATTTGAAATAATTTTATCTTAAAACACATATTGTGTCAGATAAGATAGTGAATCATAGGCAAATAATCTTTTCGTTTGAAACAATTCCGAACGGCTATTTATTAAAAATGAGCTATGCATTTATATAACTATAAAACGATTTAATTCGTTATCAAAGGCGAATCGGCCATGGTCTTCGTTTGCGTCCACATTATCAGTTTTAAGTGCATGTACCAATTCCTTAATAATTATTAACAATGTCATCCTTCACCCTCATTTCTTACGAGCGAAGATGTTGGTACATCCGCCCTTGCCCCGCGCAGATGACAGTGAACGCATACCCGCACTTTGCATATTAAAAGTTCATCGTGTGCACACGCATCGCATCGCGCGACTTGCTATATACAAACAACTTAAAGTTTTGGTGGAAAACCAGTGGTTGGAGCTCCAATATGGGCAGCGAGTCCTTCCTTTCTTTATTCTAGACTTATCATTAATACTGTAGCCGCTTTTACATCGATTTGAACCAGGAACAATCGAACCAATTACATATGCTAGATCGAAGGAATTATTTTATTTTAACCGCGTCGGATCGCATCACAAAAACCTTCCTTAAGTTAAAGTATTTAGCTTGCACCTCGCGGAGCACGTTGAACCAGTTGTCGATTTTTAAAGCGCACCGGAGCTGAAGTGATGGCTCCAGGCTCAAATGAGAACGCTCAATCTACTACGGAACATGGGACCATCCACTTTCTATATGTCGATTTTGGAAATGATAAATCGTTTGGAAAACCAATAAAAACGCCATTAGAGCTCTCTTTTAAAACTACCCATCCAGTGATAGAATTTTTGTGTCATTATTATTCGACTCTCTAAAACTCCGTTGTGTAATATATTTAGCATCATAACATCCCTCCTCATCATCCCGATCCCCGCCATTAAATATCCTGTTCCCTTTCAAGAGGCCAGGAGCGCACCGATGGTTCCTATGAGGTTGCAAATGTGCGTTTACTCTCTTCTTGCTTACCTGTTGATTTGCTCTTCGAGTATGCAATAAAAAAAACTGAAAGACTAAAAGACAATTTAAAAGGAAACTGTTTTCTATTGAAGTCCTTGAATGACAGATGATTCGCAGTTGAATTCTTCATGAGCAGCAGGTCTATGAAACAGAAATCATCTTTTTTTTTCTATAAGTATATGGAAAACTTACAGGTTATTTAAAAAAAGAGGTGATAACTTAATGACTAACGGACTCTCTTTATGAGGCCCGCAGTATTGGTAGTTTTTCCAACTCATATGCACTTCAAAAATATATTATTTTGTGCTTTGATGGTGCAAAAGAGAATTGAGATGAAACCGGCACGTCAAAAAATACACTATAATACTCTAAGACATGTGAATTTCCTGGTGTGCCTTCTCATCTCTCTTAAAGCTGGCACCTTCCAGGTAAGAAGGGCGAGTGATTTAGGTTCTTTTGGACTATCCTTAGGCACTGAATCTTCCGCAACGAGAGGGAAGTTTAAACAGAATTTCGAAACCTCGTTAAAATACCGTATCTTAAGAACGACGCTGTCGTCGTAGAAAATGTTTGTTATTGTACACAATTAAAATTATGATACATGATACCGCTGTACTAATATGCGACACATTGTGGCTTCAGGAGTTTATATTATACGTGAGGTAGAAAATATTACACTTAACCAAAATTATAAACTGCAAAACATAAATAAATTAGTAAAATAAGATATGATTTGTATACTGAAGTTTCAAACGATTGAATAAAAAACTATAAATAAAGATCACATATATATATAATTGAATTTAGTGTAGATATATAATTTGTATTTGAAATTTAATACTATTCTTGAATTGATAATTATTCATAAAATGATATGTATAGAATAATTAAATAGTATTCTTTACACAATACTGGACGTCACATACAAATACATATTATTAGCATTTTAGTTTAGAAAGAAAAAATTAAATTGTGGCACAATTTAAAAAGATAATAGCGTTAATTTTATAGTTTAATTATTTTATTTAGAGAAGACATTAAATGAGTAAACCTTTTTTTTTCCAGTTAAGGTACGAACTGAAAAAAGTCATAATAAAATGTCAATAGAATGAAGTAGGTAAAATATTTCTTAATTGTCCAACTTCAAAATTGAATTTTAGTAACGCTACAAACAAGTTTGCGAACTGATAATTAACGATTTGCCAGCTACAGATAATCTATGAAGAAAAAAAAATTATAAATTATAATGTCTTTAATACGATATTTAATAAAATAAATTAAATAATTGATTTGAGTTTGTAATGTCACTTGGAAATATTTAGATGTATAATATATATGCATCGATTAGTATAGAAAATGGTTATTAAAAATGAAAATAAAATTCTACGGAAAAATGAAAACAATGAACAATTAATAAGCGATTTAGCAAAGTTTTAATTAATTGTTGCTCTTAAATAGAGCCTTCAGCACGCAGAGTTTCGTCCCAGGCGAATAAAAAGTAAAATATAAAATTGCTCTGTTTCATTTTTAATTGGAGGAAACGAAAATGGAATTGTACTCTGTCTACAGGTGTAGCAAACCATTTCATATTACACGAAATCTTCTGTGTTTGACGCGGAAGCTTAAGTTAACTAAAGTCCGAACTCCGGAAGCGGCTTGAGGGATGAAGATATATAAAGTTACATAAAGTTACAGGTTACAAGTAAAGTTACAACTCGTTAACACGTTTTATCGGCCTCGTATTCCGCTCGGCTATATGGGAGATTACACGCTGTAATATAGCTGTGCTGCAATGTTCGAATTGCACAAAATCCTTAAATTTGGCGCAATAGCGTGATTTGAATTCGCATAAAGTTATATATGTAAGCCAACGAGTTGGAAGTTCAAGTAAAACCGAAGTAACATGTTGCTTGCTTATTTAGTTATTGTTTACACATATTTTAATGAAATCGTATTAATTGTTTAATGTTAGTTAAGGCGGTTTCCTAGTGTGGATCCTGTACCTGGAGATGGAACAATTGTATATATGATTATGACCGTAAAAACTCAATATTAATATCGGTGTTCACCGATTTCAATATTCTTAATAAAGTGCAAATTTAATGACATTTATGGAGCGGACTTCGTAATAGATTTTTTTGTCATTTTTATTTAATTCTTTTCAATTGAAATTAAGACATTTTTTTTGAAGTGAAACTTCTATAGAATCGTTGTGATTTCAAACCGGATGCAACGGAAAGAACGTCAGGTAAGAGACACAAATACAAAAAAGTGTAGGATGAAGCGGGAAAGAATGAGACAGAAATATACATACTATTCCTCTTTGTGCCATGCTTCGTAGCATCCTCACTCCCGTCTTCTAAGCGGCATAATGGCCTGTAATTAGTGAGCCAGAGCGAGAGAGCAAATGTCGGTGTTTATGTACATTGCACACTGTTTAATACTTGCTTGTATTTGAGCATTTAACGTGTGTTAGTATATGTGAAAAGTACGTGAGCTAATACTACTTACTGTACACTGTATGCGGCTGCGTATTACAGCTTTTTAGTAAGAAGACAGCGTGGTGTGTTATTATTTAATAGTGTTTATAAATATTTTTATATCTTGTTGTACTAAATAATAAATTTTATAATATGCCGAAAACTAATGCCGAAATGTGTCGTCAATATCGACGCAAAAAAAATGAAAATAAAATTAAAATTAAATAACATATGTTAAATAAAATATAAAATATCTTTTAAAATTAATCAAAATACTTTCATTTTTACCCTTGTTAAATATATTCATCTCATTCTTTTGTCGATTTACTGAAGTATTACTTCTATCGTGTGTGAATCGCTCACACAGTTTTTTTTTATTTTTGACTCGATTTAAAGTATACTCCTAAAAAAAATAAAAAGCATCTATTTTGGACATTTAATAAAGTGTTGTCTACGAATTTTTTCGGCTATTTGTGATCTGTCAGTTCCCGTGTCACTTATATATTAATATTTAAAATCCAAAATTTGTAGGTATATATTAGAGAAAAATTCGGTTGAAACTAAATTTTTCTGACAAATCAAAAAGGATTGACATGGAAAGGATGACAAAACATCAAAGAGGGATACTATAGTCAATAGTTATTGTAGCTTGTGCTTATCTGGATTTTCAAAAGAAATCCTGCATTTCAGTAGATATTTACGGGTAGTCAGAAGTAAATATGATGTTTCATGTACTAGAAAACCTGAGTTTACATGATAAACTCAGGTTTTCTTGTTAAGCGTCATGGGCAACCCTATTCACTATAAGATGCACGAGTCGTAGTGCCTCTAAGGTTTTCTTCTGTACAACTAGAATACTGATACCTGAGTGCGTAGGCGTTGGCGTGAAGTGCTGTTTTCTTGCTTGTGCATCAAACGGGTCAGGTGGCCAGGTGTTCACAGCCTTTTTTAGTATTCTTCGTAAACTGTAACATCTCTATGTTCAGTTTAAGGCCTGGGACTCCATTTCTTTTTTACATCGAATCCTTTTAAAAGTGTAGACAATAATCTATAGGCTTAACATACTTATAAAGGAGAATGCTTAAGTCATAGCTAAGTGTACGCCATTTTGTTTTGTACTTTATTTTTATTGAATAGTTTATATAGAAACAATAGTCATGTGCGGGAGAAGTGATGAGAAAATAAGTAAACAAACAACACTATTAAATTTATTTTATATACATTTAGTTAATGAAAATAAATTTTAATTTTTTAACTGAATGGTGATGATAATTCACCATATCGATGATTCGCACTATAACTGCTTCACCTTCTAATCTTAATGAATGAGTGCAGGATAGTATGCAGTGAGATGTGCATTATCTGTAACGGGATTTTTTTAAATAAAGTTATTGCACGTTTAAGGTAGCTTGATATAATGAAAGATATATGCTATGAGATTTTAAAATTATTTAAATTTTATGTGTTCTTTAAAGTTTATTTTTGGAATATAATGGGCATTCAAGTTTATTGCTACAAAATCATATTTCTATTTATGGTAACTTTTCGTGTATCTATAATTAAGTAATATCTACTGTTAAAAGTGAAAAGTTCTTCGATAGAATGCGTTTAGAATTATTTGGTGTGACACAAAAATTCTTGTGAAAACGTGGTAACATTTATTTCTCATTTTTCCGACACAGGAATGTCGAGTGACGCGCTCTAATATATATTGTTCAGATTTCTATTCTTAGAAGCACACCCCGAAAGTACTCGTGTATCTTACATGTTATTGAATATTATGTATTGTGCCTACTTTTCTTATTTAATTCTAACTTTGGTAAAGTATAATGTTACGACTTTATAAAAAATAAAAGCTCTATATCCATTCAAAGCGAAAACTAGAAAAAGATTAGATATATAAGATAGAGAAAAAATAGCAGTGTATGATAGAAACCTATTAAATAAAACACAGATTTATGGAAAAGATAAAACTGTTATGTGCACAAATTCAAATTTCTATTCAAGTACAGTATTCATCGTTGAGAAGCATTAAACTGTCCTCAACATAACATCAATAAATTAAACAGACTAACTAAAAACTGGTCGTGTGCCGGGCCACGCGCAGTGTAAGATTCAGTAGTTGGGCGTCACAATATGCGGATTTAGGAAGAGGCTTTCTGTTTGATGCTATAAACCTATGAAATGAGTTCACGGTATAACGGTTAATAACGTATAAAACAGGCCCACGCAGGACAGACGTTAAGGATGTTATGATTTTATTGTTCCATAAACTTATATTTACTACCTGTCTTACACAATCAACAGCGTCATCTAAGAAATTTTCAGCGCATTTTTTACGAAATTTTAGCTTTTTCCTTCTCCAAGTACAATTTATAACCCGGTCGTCTGTTATTTGTTATCTAATAAAGTCTGCTTAGCTGTGACAGTTTTCCTTCTAACTTCGTAATATACACTACTGTCGTGAATTTATTCACATATCCAAGAATAAGCGTTTACCTGGCAATACGACGACAACGAACACTTGACTCTAATCTATCACTGTGTTGTTTGTCGGCGTGATTAAAAGCGTATGCCCGTGCCGAATTACGGCTTTCTAATACTAAGAGATTGAGCTAAGCCGCGGACAAACAGCCGGGCGGATAAATACGGCGAAACTATAAGGGTAACTTTTAGACTAAGGAACCCTAAAAATGACAAATTGATTTTAAAAAGTCTTCTACATGTAATCAAAAATGCACAAAAATAAAAGACGGAATTTCTTATAATCTGTATAATTACTATTTTATTATCATTTTCTTTATTTTCAATCTAAATAAAACTTTACCGCCCGCTTCAATATATCGCGGTAAATAACGACATAATTTAGTAACGGCGGCGGCGTTCAAAAAGTGTTTTGTTTTTCATGAACGTGTTTAAACGAACACGTTTGGTTGACAGTGTAGTTAAGAGCCGCTAAAACTCATTGAACCAGTGAAGACTTAGGTTTACGCCCATCTTAATATGAGATGAAAAGATTATGGGAGGATATATTTCATGATGGGGTGAGTGACTTTAACACTTAATGGGTGCGTATGACCTTTGCTGGACAAAGTAGTACACATGCTTCAGATTCAATTAATCTTTGCGTCAGTTCAAATGTTGTAACTAGAATCGCCTCCACAGTATTGCGATCTCAACTATTAGAATATATTGAAGTTATTCAATATGAAGAAGCTTGTTGCCTTTAGAGATTGCTAGGTTTAACAGTAACCGACACTCATATAATTTTTGAGGTACTGAGAGGAAAAACAAAGAGCTGTAAAAGAAAATAAAAATCGAGTAAAACTTTGATATGAGGACAAAAGTGGCAAATATGCATTCGAAATCGTTAAAGAAAACAAAAAAATACAAGTAAATAATTTCTTATGTTGTCGATGCTTTTCACTAGTACCTAGGTGGAGTCAATTTGCTTGAATCAATGCTCTGTTATCGAATTAAATTGTCATTCCATCAATGATATAAAATATTAATGATGATTTCATACGACAGTCGTGTTCATGGTGATGAATGTATGGTTGCTATACCGCCATTCAAATTTATATATAAGTTTCATTCTGCAAATTCCAAAATCTTTCGCATCGACTAATGATGCTGTGTTCATCTGGATTTCAACTCCGTTTCTTCTTTCATTTTAATCTTTAAAATGGTAATAATAAGACACTATAACGTAATTTGAAACCGTATCCACACAAAATTCTGAAAATAATTTTCTATATTTTGTGATATATCCCAGTTAAAAACAGTTTTGTACATAACTCGGCTTCTAGGCTTGGTATCAAGATGAAACTTGCCATATTTTAAAGTGAAACCTCCAGCTTACCAGCCAGACTTATGAAAACAGCATTTAATTCAGTCCAATAGATTCGAGTGATGAGCTAACAAGTAAATACACCGAAATAAAAGCAAAAATCCTAAAAATGATCGTTTTGGCTTCTAGTACCTTCATAAACATCGTCCATATTCCTTTTTCATAATTATTACCCGAATATAAATATCGATCAATTGCAGTTACATTATAAGTATAGATAAAAAAAATGCATAAACCACGAAAAATCGTTTCAACGAAGAGAACGTGTTTGTATGACCAGTGACCTTGAAAACCGACGCGAAGCCGAGTTCATGTTCCAATGAGCCCAAGCAGCACAATATACGTAATTTCTAATATTAGATTAGTATTTTTGTTTCCAATTGCACGACATATGCGAAGCGCATGAGTGTGCTTTACGATCTAAACATCTTTATCGCTTCTCGTCAGTAACTTTCCTATCGTTATACTTTCATTAGCATACGAAAATAGAAAAAAATGCAAACATTATACAGATAATATCAAGAATATTAATTATGTCGACTTGAAAAAGTGACTCAATGTAATAGAAACAAAAAAAAAACAATATGATTTAGAAAAATTTCCCGTCAATCAAGAATCGATGTGTGAAACAACACAAAAATATGATCACTTGTAAGATTATTAATAAGGTTTACCATTTTTAATAGCTTTATAATACAGCAAACAGTTTCCTATTGGAAATTACTGTCCGACTCGGAGTTTTTAAATAGTAATTAATATAAAATACAATTTTAGAGACTGAGTTACGCTTCAAAAAGGTACTTAATATGTTTGTGGCGACTTCTAGTAATAAGTAAATTTATCTCTTTCTTTAGAAGAGATTGGTGTGTAATAGTTGCAATAAAATACTCTAGGGAGCACTTTTAATTTTTTCATTTTAGTTTCTTATCAAAATTTAAATGAACATTACTGCACGACTCATAATGTAAAGTATTCACGAGATATTTTTTTTTGTTTCTTATGAAAATTTAAATGAACATTATTGCACGACTCATAATGCAAAGTATTCACGAGATATTTTTTTTTGTTTCTTATGAAAATTTAAATGAACATTATTGCACGACTCATAATGCAAAGTATTCACGAGATATTTTTTTTGTTTCTTATGAAAATTTAAATGAACATTATTGCACGACTCATAATGCAAAGTATTCACGAGATATTTTTTTTGTTTCTTATGAAAATTTAAATGAACATTACGAAGCGTGCATTTTTGGATTTTTCAAATTGTTTTGTACTATTTAGCAAAGTTAAACAAAACAATTCTTGTTGAAACTGGACTTCTTTAATAATTCATGAAATAAGAAAGGGATTAAAAGTAATTATATCCTGTAGTTCAATTTTTTAGTAGGTATACTTAAAATACAGAAAATAAATGTATATAATATGTATAAAAATTGTTTATTGATTATCACAGAACAAAATATTTTATTGGACATCATAGAAAAAAAAATTAAGCTTACAGTGTCATGTCCCCAAGAGTAAAATAATATAATAGTTCCTTCACAAAAGTAAAAACTTAAACGTATTCTTGAACACAAATGTAATTTGAAAGAAACGCAATAAATATACTACATGAATACTTGAAGTTTTTCAAGAATAAGACAAATTACAAACAGTTCTTAATTTATAGAGAGATTACTTAAATAAACTAATTTCTGCATAAAAATAAGTAGATTAAATTATACAACTTATTGGTATCTTAACGCTACAAAATTATAGTTTTAAATATACCTTAACAAAATATAACTTACAATAAATAAAATGCATCAATTTTAGATTGAGCAAAAAGTCTAATATTGTGTCAGGCTGTTAAAATACATCATACATTTTAACCGCACTTAAGCTCTTTTCAAATGTTACTAGGTAAAAAATACGTTGTATGCGTCCGCAAAACATATTTTTATCTTCATACACGAGAAATATTAAAAAGTATTTATACCGTAATATACATGTGTTTATATAACTTTTTCAACACTTATGCTTTCGCAGTAACTAACCTAACTCGATGCAACGAGGATCGGAATCGTTACCTTTCCACCACACTATAGTATCGTGGTCGCGCACTTCAGATGGAGTAGGTGCGTGCAATAGAGCGCACAAGGTGCAGAGGGGGTGCACACCGGGCTCCTGCCGTTCACCTGGAATCGTACGTTCTATCCGATAGTAGTCCCGCCACCAAAAGTACGACGCGAACCGCTCAGGCTCCGCCGCAAGCCGCGTCAACTGCGCCGCCAGTTCGGCCGGCGAAGCGCCGCGTGCGTTCACATACGAACGCGGCGGTAAAAACCGGGTTAGCCGGACTCCGCTAAGCACCACCGGCACCGTGTCCGCCAATAGCGCGTGCAGCACCTTCTCTGTCAGATAATCCTCACACAGCGAATTTTCAAACGCTAGATAGAAGTGATAACGTTCGCTCAGCAGCTGCGAACAGTTGGAATACTTCGCGGACGGACACTCGTGCCGTCCGCATCCGCCGTAAACGTCCACAGGCATATATTTACCGAGTTCACTCGCGAATCCTTCGCGACCGCTTTCACTGTGACAATTGGACACGAACCAAGCGGCGCGGGCCGGCTGTGCCTTTAGACGCACTCTCTGTAAGGTTCGCCGCCAATCGGTGCGGTTGAGCGGCACCGGGCGCGGCTTGCGCCATCGCACTCGTGCGCCGGGAGCGACGCGGACGCCGCTGACTCTGTCGCGAACGACAAAGTACGGCCAGGGTATGTCGGAGTCGAGGCGATAGGTGAGCGTCACGTTGTAGAAGTACCGGAAGTGTTCGGGTATAGGCGTGTGCAGGGCCGACTCCAAAGTCATGAACACGTAACGTTGATGCGGGGAGCGGTGTCGCGGCTTACCGAATAATATTTCATAATATTCGAAGCCGTGAAACAGCAGCGCGTCGAAATGGTGCTGAGGCACTCGCAGGCGGTCGTCGGTGATCTCGCAGTCGGCAACGGGACAGCCGTGCTGCACGAAGGCGCGTTTGCCGGCGCCGAACCCGAAGTAGGGATCGCCGAAATAGGACACCCAAGACAGGATGAGTTTAGTGGAGTTGGGGGCAGCGGGCGGGGGCGGCGCGTGTGTGAGGCGCACCGGCCGGTGCCACTCCAACCAGTTCACGGCGAGCGGTATACACAAGCAAGCACAAAGTATTAGGACACCGCGCAGCCGTACTCGCATGACCAAAGAAGCACATGTGTCTGTATGCCATTTAAGTGTGACGTAGTCTTTTTGATTTCGCTGTACCTGCTTCAGTTATTCAATTCAATTCACCTGCTTCATTTGTTCAATTTAATTAAACAGTTTCAATGCGACGTTTAAACGTCCGCCACTTTTATTTACGACTATTGTCTCACTATTATTTTAACATTCGTTATCACTTGTAGTTACAGCGATCGTCCGAGACACCACGATGTCACTCTTATTATCACAAAGAAGGTTCTAACAGCGCTTGCGTTACATCGCATCGGTCGCCATGAATTTTATCGCCGTCGTGCTTACGTATTATAGATAACATATAACGCACAAATGATAATATAAGAAAAATGAAAAGGACGGCGACGTGTTGGCAGCTTTTATGGTATCGAAGTTCATGGGCTTTATAGTGATCCCTTATTGTGGGGTGACCGTATGGGTCACCCTACGGTATGGTCAATAATGGTCAATCAAAATTAGTATATCTAATTTTACATTTGTACTAAAAAAACAATTAAAATTAGATTCCGAGATGTTTCATTATAAATAAGGAAATTATATCGCAAAGCGTATTAAATGTCAGACCAGTCAAATAAATAAACATCTTAACGCAGTAACAAAGTGGACCAGGAAATAAAATAACAAAGTTATGACTGACACATATTTACAATTTTTTCTGAAATTAGAAATATTATGCTGATAAAAAGGAATTAATAGTTTGAAAGTCTAAACGAAAAAGTAAAAAATCGAAAACTCAAGCTCTAACAAAAATATTTTGTACATATTTACAATTAACGATTATATAACCAATAAATTTAAAACTTCAGATATTTTATAACAGAAATGATTTATTAATTCTATTGAATACTATAACGCAAAGAATAAAAGCAAACCCTAAATATTTAATATAAAGAATTCTTTGGTTGCAAGGTTTTGAAGAATATATTAAATTAGGTACCAACAGTTCAAATAAAATTGCATATTTATTACGAAATAAACAACAATGGAAAAAGAAAAAGACAAATAACCTTTCAATAGAGCGCTGAGACCCCATTAATGTCTACATAATACAAAATTAAAATAGCTTTTGACGGTGAACCACTTGCAATAGTCCAGCATCCGACGCCATTTTTGAAAATGATTCCTAACCAGCTGATTTTTTTACAATTCTTTAGTTAAAGTTGGCATAATTATATAGCCACATTGCCTAACAAATGAAACGATCTATTATGTTTTCCCAGTCCTACGATCGGGAATTGTCAGTTCCACTTAATAACTTTTTTTATTACTGACTATAGAACATCAATAAATCACGATAGGTTTAATTGTATTCTGTACTTAAAGAAATCAGTGTCCTACAAAAAAATGGGTAAACGTCAATAGTCCGACATTGTTCTCATAAATTTATCCCTAAAACATATAAACAACCTTTGTACAACAGCATTATAGCAAAAGACTGGCCAAGAGCCTATCGGAACATGCTAATTCCGAAGCTATTATTACAAATAAAAGCACGTTGTTACACGTTTTCCATGTTTCCCGCACAAAATAGTTATTAGCACTTTAGTTGTCTATAACTATAAAAACAAGTAGGTGTGTCGACTATTACTAATAAACTAGTGTAAACTAAAGTGCATCAGCAAATTCATGGTACTTACGTCCTTTTGTTGAAAAGCGCAGTTTTTCGACAATAACTCAGAAACATCCGATCATGTTCAAAATAATTTTCGTTAAAAGTATTTATTAAGCATTACTTTCGTTATTTTATCATATTTATTGGACGGCTTAAAAATGGAGAAGGGGCACAATTTCTGCCATTTTCGGAGTGATTATTTCCGAAATTATTCACATAAACAGAAAAAAAAATTGCTTAAAAACCTTAAACTGTTCTTAAAAGGACTGTCGAAATGTATGCTACTCGTTGATGTTTGGTGAAAAAAATTTTTCAGCTTCTACTACGTATATGGATAACCCCTAGAAGTATCTATTTTTGTTATTTAAGCACCAAATTAAGTAGCGGCTTATACAAGATATCAACACTATAAATTTCTTCAATATGCGTCTGGCAGTTTTTGAATAAAATGCCTGTGACATACGGACGGACGGACGGACATGACGAAACTATAAGGGTTCCATTTTTGCCATTTTTCCTTGGAACCCTAAAAATTCAAACTGTAAAAAGTTTATAGTTTTCCAAATTTTGTGACAAGACAGTTTCGTAAATAGCCAATCCAAGGAAATTTACGAAAATATATTACACAATTTGTAGGAAAATGTAACAATACAATTGTTGCTAACCCATATAAGTATATATGTGTGCTAACCCAAGTACTTTTGCTAACGTTAACTAAAGAATAATAAATAAAGTAGTTTATCATTAATCATTTTTAAGACCTATTATATTATCAATACATGTTAGTAGTCGGCGGCGACGAAAATTGTCAAATCATCGATTTTGTAGCAAAACAGTTTTGTCGAGTATTCGATCGAAGTAAAAAATTCCGTGTCGGTAATAAAGTTTAGGCAATTACCCCCTCCACATGCTCTACACCTGTTTTGTTTATTAGTTACCACTATGTAGAATTTTCAATGACAAAAAGTTAGATGTCTCGTTAAAATGAAGCTAATCACGGAGGTTCAGCCTGACAGTAATAATTTTTATAACAGGGTGAGACAATGTAGCCATATAATTATACTAACAATAACTAAAGAATAATAAGAAATCAGACAAGTGAGAATAGGACTCGAACCCTGAGGGTTCCGTACAAACTTAATTATGCATGTAGATATTTCATCCATCAAGAGTCGCAATGGTTTTTATCTGTTTTCAATACCGATACTGCCAAGATATTGGTCCGCGAAATTCCAAAACTGTTACTATATTTAATAAGAGAATCGTTTTATTTAAATATTAGAGTTTTAATAGAGAAAAGTTTTCATAGAGGGAAGTTAAAAATGTTCTCACATATAATAAATAGTCTACATCACGGTTCATGCTCCAGTTGCAAGTGAAAGTTTCCAATCACAAAACAGTTTTTTTATGCGATATAAGGAAAAATTGCCGATTTTTAGATTTTTGCCTCTAGATAGTTCTAGGTCATTGGAAAGTACCCTATAGGTTTTTATTTACCTGTGAAGTGTTAGGTTAGGTTAGGTTAAATATAAGGTTTAAAAGGTTGTATCTCTTAATTGGTTGTATTTTGAAGTTTGATTTTTTTTTAAAGCTTCAAGGCACCATAGACAAATATTTCATGTTAATGTTCCAGAGAAGAAAGGTCTTGATAGATAGATAGATGAACAACCGGACGAAGTGGTCCTATAAGGATGTCCTTTTCCTTTAGAGGTATGAAACCCTAAAAATGAGGTGGTCAGTAATAATCTTTTATGACCTCGTTATCGGTACGTATTTGTAATGCGAGACATTTTGGTCAAAATTTTATACATTGTAGGATAACAATTTTTTCGAATATCTAATTAAACTATCTGAAGATTGAATTAAAGAAATACCTGTAACCAATAAAATTTAGGAAATTAGTCATTCGACATGTTTTACACATGTTTTGTTTACTAGCTATCACTATACAGAATTTGTCATAGATAAGAGAATTGGGCGTCTCGTACAATACGAAGCTAGTTACTCATATTCAACTCGATAGTAATCGTTTACAAATGAGGGTATCGGATCCTGGACTATAACTATTAAAAGGTTTGATTTACTAAGTATGTACTAAACATATGAAAGAAGTATCTATCAGTTACGATACAGTTATTAACTACTGGTATAAAAGCTACCAATGTTCTCGAAAAAGGATTTCAAGTTGTTTAGTTTCATGATTTCCTCTCTCTCTCTTACTATCTGAATGGCCATTTTGACTGTCTGGTGGGCACAGTTGTATTTATCATTGCACATAACACTGTAACACGTAATTATACAAATGAAATATAGAATTTTGAAATGATTTAATACGAATTTTTTAATTGATTCTTATTAACTTTTAGCAATAAAAAATTATTTATTATGATCTGGTATTTTTTCTCTTGAAATTACTAAAAATTCTTTTTTGTATTAAAAAATGTGGAAAACTGTTAGGTTACATAACTCTGGGACGTTGATTTTTTTTTCAGCTTTTTCTTAACTTTAACAGCTAGCAAGATTATAACAACCCACTTGCAGGCAGTTTTATATGGGCAATCCTATTCTGTCTACGATTGGTTACTTAGAGATTGCGACCAAGAGACAAACCGCAACACATATCTTTTCATTTTTCTTTTTAAAATTTATCTTTATACTACGTCGGAGAAAATATGTCCCAAAAAAATTTACACGTTTATTATTTTTGGAACGAAGTTCCTTTTGGGGCGTTGCGGAGGGGTACCCTAGCTGGCAAAAAACGTCCGTACCGTTAAAATAAGCGTAAGATTTTTGTGTATAGTCTATGTGTGAGGCTGTACAGTGTCTAATGTATAGTCCACATGATGACTGTTATTATTATTGCAGTTTACTATTATTATTATATCATTATTTCCACTAACGTTTCATGATCTGAACGTGGCTTGTGTTTTTTATTACTTAAATTTTGTTGAAATTACTTAAATTTATGAGATTATTGAGCGTAAATAAATTTTGTTTAAAATAACAATATTCAATTTCTCTGACATCAATTTAATTATTACTATTATTAATTATACAATTCATATGAATAAAAATATAAAAAAATCATAATAAAAATGTATACTCGAATAATTATTTTCTTTATACCTTGAACAGAACTTGAAATTAAATTTTTATAATAAGGAACGTCGTTCCTATCTGGTGTCCCACGACACCACTCGTTTTTTCTTTATTTTATAGCTATAAAATAAACAGTTTTATTTAAGAAAATACATGAAAGTTGGACATTCTCTCTTTATCTCTGAAACAACCGAGAAGAAAATTTTGAAAAAAATACAAATAATAGTTCTTGACTTACACATTACTGGAAAACCTATAACAAGTGTCTATAGTTTTAAAATAACACAATAAATCTCTCGACATTGTGCGTAAAAACTTGCATTTGCAGTAATTTTAGTTATCATAAAGAAATTAGGGACAGATTTAAAAAACGGAGTAGATAGCACATTCATTGCACGGTACCCTCTCATGCGTGTTCAACTCGCACTTGACCGTCGAGTGTCTCATTCAATGCAGTGATTGCGCGAAGCGGGTTAGAGCAGTCGATTGTACACCTCTTACATTATACACCACTGGTGCGAGAGAAATAGACAGCGATAGCTTTTACTTTTAACGTAACTGTACTTTAGGGCTACGTACGTTTATATAACACTCCTCTCTGTGTTATTGCTTTTGTCACGACGTTATCGACGACCTTAATGTTGAAAATGGTTATTTTTATATCGCTAAAAACTAATAAGAATCAATGTAAAACGAACGTTTAACTTGAAATTATCATAACAATATAACATAAACTCACATCTGTTATCAAGGTAGGCAGAGATTATAATTTTCACTTGGCGTGGTCTTTGTCTCACTGACATCCATCAGTCTTTTTATGCAAGCTCGTCGGTTTCGGGAGTTTAAATTTTGGCCCTTTTTTAATAGGGGGAAACATCAGCATGCCGATGTTTCCACCACACAAATTTGCTATATATATTTGTTTTGTCAGCCTATTTCCATTCATACTTTCCAGATGGCCAAACCGCCGCAAAGAAACGAAATCATTATAAAAAAAATCTATATTCATACTTTTGGATATGCGCACAGATAAACGTAATCGCACCAGTAGACTATATAGAAAGAGCGTATAATGTATAATAGAGTATGTATAATAAAAGAGGACAAGGGCGTACCCAGCGGTGGGTAGCTGCACCCTGGGTACTCCCGGTACCTGGGTGTTTCCCTTACCATACCGTACACTATATTTACTTAATGTTTCGTGTAGATATATATTTACGTCTTTATGTAGCACGTTGTATAGAGCAAAACAAGCGCGAGAGGCCCGGCTCAAGTTTCTGATTTGTCCCATTGCCCCTCCCGCCCTGGGTCAAAAGCTGGGTACGTCCTTGAATGAGAAGACAGGTATCACAGAACTAGGCGACTCCGCTAGGTCGTGGATTTGAATCCAAAATATACGTTATCCCGGTGGTGTATGCACCACGCGTCTAACTAAAACGCGGTTCGATATTATTCCAATGCATAAGCGGGATTGCCTTCAGTGAACCGAACACGATATAAATGAGGTTAGTGTGCTAACGAAGTGGCGGTTCAAAGTACACAGCGAATAATGCGTATTCACAAGTATTTTACGTAATTCCAGGCGGCACAGCACGCGCGGCGGCGATCGATCGGCGCTCGCGACGTTCGCCAGCCGCACTTCGCCGAGAGACACTGGCGCGGGCGGCGGGCCCGCGCGCGGCGCGCCGGTCATTTCGTCAGGCGGACGTGTTCGGCCACGGCGCTACGGCGGCAGGACGCGATGATGACTTTCCTTCCTTATGAGATCACGGAACGCCTCCGCCACCGCTACCAGGGTGGCAGGCGGCCAGCGGAATGAAACAGGTGGCCGCTAAGGCTCGTGAGGAATTAAATTACGTTGCGTCGGCGGCTTTCGTCTGCGCCCGTCGGGCTCAGCATAAATGACGCTCTGCATAAGAGTTTCTATATGATTCATTGCGCTGGCGCAAGATGGATGGCCCTTTGAACATAGTTCATCTAGGGACTCGTGTGCTTACACGCTGGACCCACTTTAGGTGGAGACTACAATAAGTCAACAGTATCGTTTTCAATTACCCTTTATTTTTTCTTAATTTTTGATAAAATTTCTGGTTATTATCGGTAAAAAATAAATAGAAAATAAAACAACTATAAAAAAAGAGAGAGCTTTGCAATAGTCACGTAACATCTATAACATGTGTAACATCTAATATTCTGATTTCACCTAGTAATAAGCAACATTAACATTATATCCTGAAAAAAAATGCTTCAGGTATTTATTATTTGAAATAATTTTTCGTGACACAATAAAGTTGTGGCTCGTTTATTTGTCTGTCTTTTTTGTACGTAGTCGGTAACAACAAAGGCTCAACCAATCTTGATGAAAGTCAGGACACTTTAAGAACATGATATTGTGCAAAATATTTTATCATATCGAAAATTTGTTTATATCGTCTGATATCCGAAATAGCTGAAGGGATTGTTATCAAATTTTGCATTGAACAATATATTCTCTTTTGTACTCTTTTGGAGTACGAAAGAGTATATATTCAATAAAAATAAATTTATGTAAATGTCAGAAAAATAGGAACTATATCCAAAGAAGGAACCGATATCGACATTACAGGAACAGAACCGGGATCCAAACAATCCTATGCCGATTTCGATGCGAGATCGGCATCGAAAAAAATGTTGCAGGTTTTCATTTAACGAAGCGGGCGGCAAACGGCTAATAAAAAACAAAATATTAAATAAATAGATCTCATATTGTTGATAATTATTAAAATAATCATGAGTGATTATTGCCGTACTGATTTTAATTCTATTCAGGTATTAAATTTTTCACGGTGGACAATCTTCTCTTTTTATTAATTTAACAAACAGTAATAAATAATTGGAACGAAGTTCCTTACGGCGGGCTTGGAGGAGATAGGGATTTTGCTGCGCGACCGAACTGAAAAAAATGTGATAGTAAAACCGTAAGAAAAGTCCGTGAAATAAAACCGTAAGAATAAGAAAAGTCCGTGGAATAAAACCGTTAAATGAGACGTGCAGGCGCGACAGTCGTATATTTTAGATATGTCGTTATTTTACTGCGCGTTTATTGGCGCAAGGTGACGCGAGCTCGGCGAACGGCGAGCGCTGATTGGTGGATCACACCGGGCACGGCTGGCATGAGGCCGCGCGACTTGTTTACGACTTCGCGCGATTACCGAGAATCGGTCGGGGTTATTTTCCATTAACAAATATATGTCGGTAAAATATAAGAAATAAATCATAATAATCGTAAATTTTTCGAAAATAGAATGAACAATAAGAACAGAAAATGAAGATGATTGAAGAACAGATAGTAAGGAGTAAATGTCATAATTCCACTACAACGATCACCAAACGATTTAAGTAGCATCTTATAATAAAACATATTCCTGTCATAACACTTAAAGTACATTATATTTTTTTGCAAATTGTGTCGATTCTACATTAGCCGAAGGAACTTCGTTCCTACCTGGTGTCCCACGACACCACTCGTTTTTTTTTTATTTTCAATGCTAGTATATGGTCGCATTACGGATGCCAATTTATATTTACGAACTTTATTTTAAATGAACTTATATAAAAATGATGACTATAAAACTTTGAAAGAGATGTTCAAACTGCTTATGTTCATGTAATATTGAAATTGAGTTTAAATTAGCTGTTCGCATAATTAAATTGGTGCCTCATATCTGCTAATAAGGTTAAATATGGAAAAAAAAATCTCTAAGAGGGTCACTCCATACATGTAACAGAAGCTGAATATAAAAATATTTTTTTTTCCACAAATATCAACGTGTGGCACATATTTCGATAATTCTTTTAAAAAGTGTTTAAGTTATCTAAACAATTTGTTTGAATAAGTAAATATTTTCAAAAATAATTGTCCGAAAGTAGCATAAATTGTGTCCCCGTTCCCTCTTTTTCTTTTAAACCTATGTCCAAAAAATGTAAAAAAGTCAGAAAGATAACGTTTAATAAGTACGTTCGTTGAAAATTATTTTCAACATGATCGGATATACCGTTTTGAGTTATTATTGAAAAATTGCGTTTTCAGCAAAGGGATGCGAGTGCCATGAAGATATGCTTTTTGATGGTGTATTTTCGTATTTTGAGACTGTATTAAGTATTTTAAAACACGGATAAGTCAGCACTATCCGTTTATAAACAACACTCGATCTACCTACCTGTTTTTATAGTTATAGGCGATTATGTTACACTTAAAATTTTTCGAATTTGTCACTTAGAATCTGAAAATTATTAAAACATCATTTAACACAAAAAAATGGAACTCTTTGCCAACTTTATCATGTAAATTGTATTCGTCTGTGATTAGATTTTACACTGACGGTAAGGAGAAAATTGTTTGTCTAACGTCAATATAAATTTAATGCGAGGAAATTTACGTGCAATCATTTTATATGACTTTCGTTGATATTTAAATAAAAAAAATCATAACATACTTTGCTTGACCTTTCATGATAAAGCTATAGAGCTAGTTAGTCCAGTAATTAACCGTGGCAAGGAATAGTCCTTGCCACGGTTAATTACTGGACTAACTAGTTCAAACGTGTTCTCACCTGATCTGACTGACGATTTACGTGAGAGACGTCCTTGTATGGCGATGACCGACGACAAAATGAGTGTTGTACGGCTCACGATAGAAACTGACAAAAGAGTCTACTATGACAAAAGATTTGGACAAGCTTAGGCATCGGTATGTGCCGGTATACTTGACTGCACAAAATCCTTGATGAATATATAACGGTTAGGAAGTTTGTACTCGGTGGATACCTCATAATTTGACCGACGCCATTGGTCTATAAAAAAGAGAAGATGCACAATTCTGCGCTCAAAACGACCACAGTAAATATGTGCTAAAACAGATAGTTTAGCACTCATTGCATTCAGTGTAGTTTCGTCGCACCTTCCGTTACGACGTCGAAGTGTTCTATTAAAAAATGCAAACGTGAAAAATGCGAAAATGAAAAAGGATGGTATTTCTTATTTTCGATAAGCAAGATTTAGTATGTTTGTAACAGGTGCTCAATCACAATTTCTTCATTTAAAGTAGCATCAAAAATCGAGATATAAACCAACTTAAAAGAAATAGACCTAAGCAACACCGGTTTTGTATTTCTTGCGCTGTCACATTATTCGGTCGCTTAAAATTAGAGTTCCTCTTCTTATATTAATTGTTGCCTTTTTATTTTTTTTATTCATTGTTTATTTTATATTAATACAAATCTGAAAATTACCTCTAAAAGGAATTCATACAAAAGATTAAAACTATTTCCATAAATAATTATGTTTATTATATTTCAATTTGTTTTTTACCAAATTATATAGAAGTATTATGTTCATCAAAAATACTAATGTTTAGTTAATCGTCATCTTATTTTATTATATAAATAATAAGAAAGTTTTATATCATCTTTAAACTTTACAAATTATCAAGTTCTTTCATGTATATTTTCACCGATATTATGAAATTGAAGTTTTATATAGATTTTAGGGATCTTAGGGAATTACTACATTAAGCTTTATTATGAAGAAAATATACTATAATTCTTTTTATACTTTCAACCAAAAACCAATAATAAAAATTTAAAATACATATTATGAAACCACTCGACTGATGTCTTGTTTTAGAACAGCACATGCATATTGCAAAAAGTATGACTTATTGTCTTCCAATAACAAAATTATCGTTACATGTTCTCTTTGTATTTAAAAATGAACCTTATGTTATGGTATTTCGTTGAAATGTCACATGATAAATAATGTTCCTTCCCTTTTTCTTTGGCACTGTGAAATAGTATCATAAAATGTGGAACAGAGACAAAATTTACACTTGGAGCCATTTTTCGCCATCCAAATAGTACGTAACTGTGTATCTTCTCTTTTTTAGGGTTTCATACCCTAAGGGTAAGATCGGGACCCTATTACTAAGACTCCCTTGTCCGTCTGTCTGTCTGTCACCACGCTGTAGCTCATGAACCGTGATAGATAGACAGTTGAAATTTTTATAGATGATGTATTTCTGTTGCCGCCATAACAACTATTACCAAAAACAAAATAAAATAAATATTTAAATGGGCTCCATACAACAAACCTGATTTTTGTCGTTTTTTGCTCGATATTAATAACGGCAACAGGTAGACGCTTGAAATATTCATAAGTTATTTAGTTGTATATTCATTTCAAAAATAAATAATCCAATTTAAATAAAATAAATTGAGAGGGGCTCCCATATAACAAACATGATTATTTGCCATTTTTTCGTGGTCTTAATAACGACAACAGGTAGAAACTTGAAATATTTATAGAATATTTAAATTTATATACATTTTATAAATAGATACCAACTTAATTCAAATAAAGATAAAAAACTAAAAAAAAGGTTATAACATAGTGTTGTTGTATAAATTATAGTACGGAACCCTTCGTGCGCGAGTCCGACTCGCACTTGGCCGGCTTTTTATACATCTATGACCAACGCTCAAAAACTCGATCGTGTTAATTGGTGCCGCGAAACGATGCAAAGATTTTCTGTTAGCGAATCGAATGCTCCATACGACATAATTACAGATGACGAAAGCTGGATTTACTGTTACTATCCTGAAACCATAAGACAGTTTGCTAAATGGATGTTTCCTTTCGAAGATTTGCCTACTAAAGTAAAACGAGGTCAAAGCATCTGATAAAAAATGGTGCCCTTTTTCTTCGGGATGATGGTCATTATTCAACAATTGTAGTAGTAGATAAAAAAAAATCACTACAGACAGACACTAACAATTGTTTCCCTTTCGTTTTGGAATAATTTCAGAAAAACAACCTTGCAATAGGATTATCCTTCATCGTGACAACGACATACCGCTATACAAACAATTGACAATTTAGGGTCGTTAAGTATAGAAATACTGGCTCACCCGCTTTACAGTCCTGACGTCGTATGATGTAATTTTCATTTCTTTCCTAAAATAAAAGAAAAACTTCAAGAAAAATGGTTTACGAACGCCGAGGATGCAGTGGGTCCACATGAAAAAACTGTTGAAGCGACCCAGTGGGCAAAGTGTTTCTCTCAGTGGTCCCATCCAATGCAATGATGTATTGATCTCAATAGACATTATTTTGAAATACTATAATATTGAAAACAAATTACTAAATGCCCAGATTTTAATTTTCTGAGATTTCAGTTTGACACAGAGTGGATTACATCCATTCTGTGTGGTCAACATGAAAAAAGTGTGACAGCGTAGTTTTTTTTTTTTATTTGTATGTATTTCTTTGTAGTAACGGCTACGTAACCCTACGCTGAACATCGTCCGACATGCTCTTGGCTGGTTTTACTTTTGGTGCAACCCGCCGTGACTCATGTGATTTAGTGCGTCGCTTTGCCTTAGCGTGGCCCCTTTAACCTTGAACCTTTATTGTGAACATAATATCGTATGTTAAAATTCACTTACCCATTTATTACGCAGTCTTTTGGATCAATTAATTATAGTTAAAACCTAACGGGTCAGTTATTTTCCATATACTAATGAGATTATAACATGAGAATATTCTAATTTTATTATAAAACTCGAGCGTCTACTTCGAGAATAAATATCTTGTAAATTATATTATTGTAATATGTAACGCATATTGTTGTTACTATTTTGTAATAACGTTATTTTACATTTCTACCTGATGTAACTTTTATAACACCGAGGCAAATGATCTTTAAACACATCAATATTTGAAGTAACTCGGGGTTCAGTTATTTTATTAAGTATGAAGTCATCATATATTTAAATTATTGTCTATCAAACATAAACACTGCACGTATACGTCAGCATTCATTTCTTATCATCCAACCAACGTCTGTGTGTAGGTATTTACCAAAAAACTAAAGGATAGTTAAAAATAAAGTGTGTAACATGACGCTGGAACTCATTGCAATTTCCAAAGCACTCGCATATGCCGAAAGTGATAATTGGGACAAGATTGTTATTTGTTCTGATAGTAAAAGTGCGATACGACACTTGGCTCGATGCGCCTCTGTATACAGAGGTGTACCGACAGCCTTTTGTGTACTCACACAACTATTGCATTTTAAGTTACGCAACGTACGAGTGAAACTGCGTTGGGTTCCTTCTCACATCGGTATATCTGGAAACGAGGAGACTGATAGATTAGCAAATGCTGAACACTTAAGCGGAATAGAATGCCCTGTCAGTCCATGCTACTCGGAAGTCTTGTGTGATTTTAAAGTAGTGTGTCAAATACAATGGAAGAAATATTTTAACGAACGGTCGACAACAAAAGAGATATGGTATAATGATTGCCTTATACCATATCTCTTTGAGAGATATGGTATAAGGCAATCCTTACTCTCTAATACTATCTATAATACTCTCTCTAATAATACTATCTATTGAGAGAGTGAACCCCCTCGTATACCATGATTTATAGGTAGGAATTTAAATAGGAATAAATTAAAGTTACAAAATAAATATGGCCATATTCCAACAAAAAAATTTGCATACCTTATGAAAAAAAGTAAGTTTACCTAACTGTGAAGTGTGTGGATAAATTGAGGATGCCTTTCATCTTCTGATGGAGTGCGAGCGAAATCGAACTGAGAGAGATATATTTTTAAGAAATTTTAAGATTAATAGGATGTAGGAATTGTTCAAAGTATTTTGAGCAATCCTAATTCTGATGCTACCTTGAATTTGTGTGGCTTAGTGGAATATTGCTATTGCCTGTACGCTACACAGATGATAGGATTCAAATCAAACTAATGTGTCTTTTATTTTATATATAAAGTTAATTAAGGTTCTGCTCAATGGGACTGACATGTCTTAATTGAAAAAAGTCCCTAAATAAATAGAGATATAAAATAGAAAAAAAAATGAATGGAAATAGGTACAGCCTACAAACAGTTCTGCCTCAGTGACCTTGTTTGGATACTGATTCTACTGACCATAATGACCATCGCCACACTCGTTGCAATGACGCGGCCGTACGGCACAAATCATTATATATTTTTAAATAACACGATCTCATGTATTCACAATGGTTAACTATAAAAAATATTATTTAAAAATAAATAATGAGAATATTTACATTATGTTGGGGCTTTAGGGATGAGTAATTTTGGTAGAAGAATAGAGGATGTTGTTGTTTAGTTACATATGGTATAATTAAATTAGCTAGAGTTTTATCATATTCTCAATACAGAATATACTCCAACTGCAATCGTAATGGTGAATTGCTTTAATTAATACTATCTCATTCGAATTGTTAAATGGTTGATACAATACTTGTATAATATATATTATCCTCATGCATTATTATATTCCATATTCTCTCTAAACCAGCGCCGTAGCCAGGAATTCACTTCGCAAACTCATAAATGTAAATGTAGTTGTAACTTGTAATATAACAATGGGTTAGGTAAGGCATTTCGGAGCGATGGGAGGGGGAAGGGACGCAGCCCCCTTGCCGCGCCCTCGCTTACAGCCTTACACTAAACACGGACACCTTGATCGATTGCCTTATTAGTACTAGGTCGAAACTGCGCAATTAAAATAAAGCCAGAAAAGGAAATTCGGACAGTATGACACACTGTCAAAAATTAGAGTAGTGTATATGATATTCGAATAAATTGACGTTTTCAATTTGTATACATGAGTTCTCACTACCAACGTTACAGATTGAAGAAAATTAAATATTAAGCCGAGCGCTTCATACAATTGCATTTATTACGTGTTGTAAAATACAATTTTGGAACGCTAGTTCCAATAAAACAAAATTAAAAATATACATTAAAAAATTAAATACATAAAAAAATTAAAATACGTTAAACAATTTAAATACCTAAATAAAACTTAATCAAAAATATGTAAACAAATTGGTGTAAGAATCATTCAAATATTTGCAGATGCCTTTTGTCTAAAGTTTGATGTAGTGCATTACTCTTGCCTTACCAAAAACAAGTACTACCTTGAACTTTGATTGTCTCTTATACATATATGCATATGGCTCTTATACTTAATATAAGTACACTGATATTTAGAAAATTTTCCTTTTAATAGAATTATAATAAAAATTATATTTAATGTGTATTGTATAAAGAAAACAACTGATGGAAAAAAATCTGTTTTTGAATGAGCGTTATGAGGCATGCAGTTTTGGATTTTCTTATTTTTCTCTACATGGCATAGGTATAGAAAAAATTTGACTGTAAATACTTACAATATTTGAGTGGATGATTTTTACATCATATTGCTTACTAGCTGTCCCGCCCGCTTCGCTGGGTAATTTTTATTATAAATAAAATGGCGAAGGATTTACGGAATTCGTAAAATGAGTAGCCTAGAACCATCTACAAATCATTCCACATCGAATGGTCCCAGTACCATGTCTATACGTTTAGTAGTTTTTACGTGATTGGCGAACAAAGACAACCTATTTTTATTATATATGTATAGATATACTTTCAATTTATTTTTATGCAATCGATTTTTTTGTTTACTTTAAATAATGTACTAGGATTGCTTTCCCGTAATTAGCAGTGTGAACGTTGAGTTTTCTTGTCATAACCGGGATGAATTTTTTTATGGACATTGTTATCAATTACTTATTAATAAATCATAAATTTGTGTAACAAACAAAGGTTATTGTTGTAAAATGGCCTAGAACACGTTATCTTGATTTTTAAAGACATTAGTATTGAATTATATGTTACTCAATTAACATGCATTTTTGTTTTCGTCTCTACCGCTATTTTATATTTTACCAGTTTAATAGTATTCCAAGTACTTTACCACAGCTTTATTATAACTTTGAAAATTAAAGTGAAGATAGCTGCTACAGAGCTTCAAATCATTATGTATACTAAATGGACATCTAAATCGATAAATGATTACGGATTGAACTTCACCAGACATTCGTATAATTAATTTTGTTAGACTTATAGATACGGACATAATTAATCGGTTTTGATAATGTTTATAATGAATATAAGATTAAATTAATATCTGGACCGTAGAAACATAGATGCCCGCATATATGCATATGTAGGCAGATATACACATTAGTCTTCGTTGCGTCGTTCTCAGGGTAAAATCGGGCCTTGGTTGATGATCGTTTTGTAAATACGATATCAGTGGTGTCGTAGCATGTACATACGCCTCCGTGTCAACTCTGATAACTCGACTCGTAAAAGTTATACCCTTTTTAATTCCGTGCCTCCAAATGAAAAACCGGAACGCTTATACGATCACTCGTGTGTCTGTCATTCTGTCTGTCCATCTGTCACGCCTATTTACTCATCGTCTAGTCTAAGTGATTAGGTTGACAACTGGCCTACATAAGTATGTCTCTGACACAAATGTGTACGTGTAACGACAAATAAATTGATTTTAAATATTGGTCGCTTTTGGGGGGTAAATTAGAGAATTAAAAAAAAAGTTTTACGGACTGTACCAAGAAAAAAATCTTTATTTACACATTACAGGAAAACCTATAAGAAATCTATAGTTCGCTTATTTTTGATTGATTTCAATGTCCAGTATAAACTTATACTCACATGAGTGCATACTTAGTGCGTATTAGTTTATTTTTTTTAGTTTTACTCTAACATAAAAGCAGTAATATATACGCGTCAAATTTGACCTGATCTTAGTGCAAACATAAGGAAAACGATAAATGTAAATCGGCCAAGTATGAGTGAAGCTCGTACTAAGAATCTGTAAATGAATGAATGAAAATAATTTCTTTCAAGTATTTATAAATACAGTGTGTTATACATAGTAAGGAACCCTTGTTAGGCGTGTCCGTTTCGGCAGGTAAATTTTACTAGTACTTGGGGTTTTTTCTTTTGCTTGTCACTAAGGGCGCAGTGGCATACTCTTATTGAGAGCCGAGACTAAATGTATAAGAGTTCACGAGGAGCACACTGAAGCAAAAAAATTGTTCAAACCGAAAAAATGTTTAGACATGTGACGAGGGAAGATGTTATAAAGCGAGGTTTTTGTGCCTTGGGCACGCATTGGGATCACGACACTAACAATTGAAGGACTTTTTATCCTTTGTGGTACGTCAAAAAGAATATGGAGAATGGAAATAATGAGGCATGTGAACTAGAATCAACTTGTTTAAAATGATGGAACATTTATATGAGTAGTCTATTACCACTAATATAAATATTCAGCAGTACAATGTTCTTCCCACAGATTATAAATAAAAAATCTAAACAAGTTTTATAACTAGCCGATGTTTTCAAGCTATCTGAGTTCAATAGAAATATTATTTACATGTTCAAGCTATTAGATTCTGAATAACTGTGTTGGGTATTTTTAAACTCTGCGCTAAAATTGTCAGTATTCTTTCTTCTAAACATTAGATGTAATAAATAAAAAAATAGTGTGTAAAAAATAGTGTGCATTATTTATATTTTACTTTATATTCTTTGGTTTGATTTTAGTTATTTTTTATTTTGTTTATTATTTTTGGCTTACATTTCATTACATGCACTGCAAATAGTAGTATTGATAATGTAGTATTAATATTAATCTAATTTTTGAAATGTTTTCATGTAAGAGAATTTGTATTTCTAATAAGTATTAAAATTTATTTTATTTATTATTTCAAGACTCAAAAACATTGTGCAACAAAAAATTACAGATCTCGTGCTCTGTACGACTTTCGGGTGCATCGAAAACGAATGCAATAGCAAAAGAAATAAAATAAAAGTTTCTTCTTTTTTTGAAAAAAAATAGTTGTCTGTAAAGTTGGTTTATGGACGATAATTTTACGTGATAATGTCATGAGAAAACATTGATGAAAAATTGCATTCTTTCATGAATTGAATTGAATTATTATCACTGAATTATCATTATTTTGTATAATATAAAGAAGGAGTTAATTGAAAATGACAATGTTTTCGATAAATTAGCATTTATCTGCACTCGTTAATTCAAATATTTTTCTACTTAAATGAAACAGTAAAGAGATAGATGCGCCACAAGCCGAAAGCTTAGGCCGATCGTGCCTCTATTGTTCCGCGCTCTCGCTCGCACGCTCGGTTTAGGTGGAACGCGACAATGAGTTATGCTTTTTCGTGCGTGCAGCCGGCTTTCATCGATTTATAAGACGTTATTACGTCAAAAAATAATGCAAAATGATGTTTATTAACTCGGTATACGTAAATTATTAATTGTTGCTAATTATAAAAATATTTATCTTTTTTAAATAATTCTGAAATAATGATTTATTTAATACATAAAATTAACGTTTTCTTAAGTAATTTTAAACCAATATCAGCACCTCCATTCACGTTCGATGCACGTCACAAGTCGTGAAACGGCTGATTACAAAAATCGTAATTACAAGAAAATTCATTATTAAAATTGTATAAAAAAAATACTACGGCCATTGTAGCAATCTTCAATATAAAAATAAAAAACTTAAAAGATGAAATAAGTTCAAAAGTGTCCTTTACAAACCTTCTAAAAACATATATTTGGAGCGGTATTTTGCGATTTTACCAAAAAGCTATCAAATTTTTGAAATATTTTCATTGCCGTGTAGTCATGCGCATTTTTTGTCACCTCAATCATTCACCTAGATATTAAACTTACGAGACCATATCTAATTTGCATTTTCACTGAAAATGGGACCCATACCGAGGGGCCTCATTTTAAGATATTCTAATAAAATTTTAAATTATTTCGTAACGTAACAAACAAAACGCAACGCGACTTATAACGCGACAACCTCGTACCAAGGTGGGACGGAACGCGATGGCTCGATCGACGCAAAGCAGACCTTACCTCCCACGCCTGCATGCTTAGGCGCAGCTGTGTCCACGGTCCATCGTCACTTTGTCACGTTCCGCTATTTATAGACGCGTCTCTAAACTCCGGAGTTGTTGGTTACATTGTACTATCTAAGAGCGACCGAGCGAATGGACCGATCTGAACTGGTGCAGAATTCACCGCAGTTTTATAAGCACAAAAAATAAACACATCTCAAAAATATTTCAGACAAGAAATTCAACAGTCTTTTTATAAAAATTTAAATTTGAAAATGTTATAGATAGATACTATTTAAGAACTATTTAAATAATTTTTGATTGTAACAAAAATTCAAATATTTTGAAAAGTTATTTAGACCAAAGGAAGTAATTTTGTAGTACAAATATTTTATTTTTGTAATTTTCTGATGTAGGAAAACCTTGGAGGAAATACGTGAACAAAGCTCTAAAACAAAAAAAAAAAAATCTGAGCTACACCCGTTATAGGAAGCCAAGAAATGTTAAATATTTGACGCTCAAACCACATCTTATGGCTGCCTATTTTATCAGATCTCCACAGTCATCTTCATTAAATTAGAACTGTTTTGACGTCTAAGACTATAAAACACAACATACGTTTTCTTTGTTGTAATGTTTTGATGTTTTAAACACTTTTCTACTGTAACGTCAAACCAGAAACATAACCATATCTAGTGTTCTGTGGGAAATCGCATTATTTTATATTTTTATGTCGGTAAAATGGTTAAATTTTAGGTATGGCCTATCATAATCGAAATTTATTGTTGTAAGAGAATTTCTCAACGGGGGAAAAATTGTTAACACATTCACTGAAATCGATAAACACAAATCCAAAGACATTGATAGAGAACAAAAAAAAATCGGATAGGTGATCGTAGAACTCACACCTTGAATGTTCAGTACAAATGGTTTTTTTAAAGAAAAAAATTGTCTCCAAATCCCTCAAAAACTTTAATTTTCATAGTGCAAAGTTAAAAAATATTTTTCCACGCATCGGTCTATGTCATGGTTGATGTTACAAATGGAAATGTTTGTACTGTAATGGAAAAAAAAATACAAAGTAATGGTTTTTGAATTTCTCCCTTTACTCGTGCTATAAGTTCTTTGTCAAATTCAAGAATTTTAGGTTAACGGGAAGTATAATTTTTAATTTGTAATGAGTTCGTTTACGGATATCAAAATATGTAACAAACTTGTATGTATTAATTGTATTTATTTAGAAATTTGATTTTTTCACATCTGTAAAGAACTGTAGAGCAATGTTTTACACTAATTTTCGCTTGATATCGCAATCCGTTCTTGAGAAAAAAACGTTTTGAGACGAACAGACAGACCTACAAGCTGATGGACAAATGGATAGTGGGAAAATAAAGTGATATTAATATAAACGTCCGTTCTTTAAGTTACGAATTTGAAATACAATAAAAAAAATGAAATCAAACTGTTATTAAAAATTATTAAGTTATATGCATTAATAAAGTAACTCTAATAGCGTTACATCAACTAAAATGAAAAATAAACCTAGTTTTGTAGTTGATTCATAAAGACTTGTCGAGAGAACAGAAAAATGATATACATCTCCGACGTTTTGGTGACTAAGATTTACGGAACTATCACCATTATGAATTTACTAATTTAGGTAAAACTGATGTATTATTATTATTGTATTATTAACAATTCACTAATAATAGTAACAATGAAAACTTTTTTATTTATCGCTTCAGTAGTGGCTCCATTTCAGCGAAAGCGTGAATTCGTTCTGGTGTCGTGGGCACCAAATCCAAGTGAATGATTGACGCGTCAAAAAATGTATGGACAAGAAATAAATTAAACCCATTGAATATAAGATCCTTAACTTTTGATATTGAACAATGATTCAATATTTGAGTGCTTCCATATTTTTGTAAATAATGATAATTTTGGTAATGACAAGTTTTGATGACTTATAAAATCAGCTGTTCCGCGATTCACGACTTACGGCTAATGTGAACTGGAGTACTAATATTGTTTATAACGATAGAAAATAGTAATTCTGACATATCAATAGATTTATGTTGGAAATGTCAAAATAAAAATACTATTATTTTTAAAACTACATTATTATATAATTTGTGATATATGTAGATAATACATAATATATGTATACCTAACGAATAAATATTTTTATGCCACTGATTTTTTTAATTTTTTATTTTATTCTTTTGTTATTGTGTTCATTTTAAATGAACTCCGAAAA